>JAUMHE010004773.1:0-16896 GCA_032359235.1 Enteromius mattozi | reverse complement strand
CCAAATAAGGACAAGACTAAACCAAAATCACAAAGACAGGGGGAAACATAGGACTAGACAGACACGGAACATGACAACTTTAGATTGCACATATTTTATGTAATCTAATTAATTAAAGCCTTTATCTGACTTTTTTCTGATCATTCTTATTGGACCAGTCATGTTTGAGCTGTATTTGTTTTATTTTCTGTCATTTTCAGACAACAAAAAATGTCCTGTAAATCTGATATAATAATATCATTATAAACTGTACATAACATTTATAAACTGTATGAAACAGTCATAATACAAAATATTTAAGATTCATTTCTAGCCACTGTTTCACATCAATTTCAATTTAGTCAGTAAAAATGATCATGACAATGTTCATAATTAGCTGTTATTGCTTTCACTTAAGCAAAAGATGCTCTCGGGGGACATTCTTAAACCATACGAAGAATATAATAAAAATGTTTATTCATTTATAGAAAAAGGTTCCACTCAAACTGTTACATTTTTTTTGGCACTCTACATCAACATGTTTACAATCAGAAGTGTATAGCACAACGCCCAGTCGTTACTACCACTTTAAGAGCCGATTTTGTAGGCAGATACAGTAATTTGATCAGACTCTTCTTGGCAGGTGGCTGTTTAATGGCTGTAAATCAGTAATTCTTCTGTGGTTTAACAATAATACCACTTTATAACAAGATAAGTATATTGTTTATTGCAGGAAGAGAGCATTTTACAAACTCTCACACACTTCTGTCATAAAATGCTTTTACATTGGGGTTTTTCAGTTCCTATGAACAGATCTTACATTTCCTGCTTTAACTTTAGATACTGTAAGCATTTCTTGGAACACTAGGAAGAACGTGAGCCTTTTATCTGAGAAATAACATTTGTCTTGAAGTCGATGAAGGCGAAACATGTTCTTGCCATCAACCATTCAACATTACCTGCCTTCATTTCCTGTGGCTCCAGAGTGATTAGCCACATGGCATCTAGCCCATGAGCAAAGACAGCAAATTTAAATCACATATGGGTATGCTGCAGCCGGGCCATTCAAATGAATGGGATTGCTAACAAATAGCTTTCTCCAGGTATTACAGACCACCTTTCATTTAGTTTGCTATGGCATGTCTTTGGAGAGAGGGAACATGGCTGAAGTTGGCGAGATGACGGAAGTTAGCAAGACAGCTGAAATCACTTACAGCACCTTTTAAGCCCTGTTTATTTTACTTGTGGAAGAATGATCTTTTCCAATGTGACAAGGATTTATTTTCACCATCCTAACATTGGAACAAATTTCAATATTTAGAGCGGCTGAAGACAGTTGTATACATCTACCATTAAGCCCAGTGTAAATTAGAACATCTGGGTGGAACTGGGCTGTGAACGAAGCAGCTCGAGCAGGGATTGGCTGGAGGAGTAGTAACTTCACCAGACAGCCTCAGGCTCAGGGTTTGTGCACAGCAGAGCAAAGACGGGCTGTTTGATCATGACAGATTCACAACATCCTCTGCCCTTATTTTTTTCCAAATGAGTTTTCACCCATGACTTGCTGATAGATGATATAACTTTACTATTCACTCCTTTGTCAGGGGTAAAAATTGATTTTTATATTAAATGTGTGTGTGTGTGTCTGTTCTAAATATATAAGCCAAAAAATGTCTAACACCAAACATTTGAACAAATGCTACATATTGATACAAAAGATTTCTATTTTAAATAAATGCTGTTCTTTTTTATTATTTATTCTTCAAATAATCCTGAAGAGTATCACATGTTCCAAAAACTATTAGGAAGCACATCTGTTAATATTAGCATATTAGAATGATTTCTAAAGGATCATGTGACACTGCAGACTGGAGTAATGATGCTGAAAATCATTATTGCATCATAGGAAGAAATTATATTTTAAAGTATATTAAAGTAGAAAACAGTTATTTTAAATTGTAATAATATTTTACATTTTTACTGGTTTTATTTTTTATTTATTTTTTTGTATCTATTTATCTATCTATCATTAGGGACAATTGTTTTACTATTTTTGTATTACTATAGTTTACCATTGTATTACTATTTTTGTTATTGTACAAATATATATATATGTGTGTGTGTGTGTGTTTAATTTTTATAATTACATTATTATTGTTATATTATAATATTACATTATTTTATGTTATATATAAATTTAAAAAGAATAATTTAAAATCCCTCATAATAATAAAATATGGGCAAAACTTTTTGCACAGACCAAATGTTGTTGTCTTAAATAGTCTGACAGCTTAGAGACAATACAGAAATGCTGTGTAGTTCACGTGCAGTGGAACTGGCTGCCGAGACAGTAACTTTGTCTGTTTCTAAGGTATATTTCGAGTGTAGCCATAAACAAGTCTGAGGCCAAATCTCACAAATCCCTAAGACCAGAGGTATCAAGTCTGCATACCAAAACAGTTGCTGTTCTCCACCCATGATAATTATTCTAAAGAAGCATCAGTCGGTCTGAACCCTGTCACAGCAGATACCAAACATGGTTTCAAGCGAGTGATGAGACTGTCCAGGTGAAAGCCGTGTGCTGCAGCAGTTTCTTTAAATACCGTTCGTGTCTGTGTTCTCCAGCCACGGAGAGAGCTGTTTTCGTGACTGCAATGGTTAGAATGTCCAAGTGTTTATTTCAGGACCATTAACAATTCATACTTAACTGTTCCTGATGTCATTTTGCTCTTTTACTGGCATCCAGAGCCTTATTCATGCTTGCTAGTAAAGTTGCTCCTCACCTGCCAAAAGTGTTGAAACAATGTAAATACTGTATGTCTTTTGTCCTGGCAAAGGTCTTCTGCACTGCTTTCAAAGACTATTTGGGCTAAAACATTCAGATTCAGAAAATGCAGTCATTGTTCATGTGTATTTCTGCATTCATTTGTAGGTTGTTTTGGATATTTAAATATATATAATAAAATTTAAAATATATAAATATTTCTTACAATTCTTTTTTTCTTCCCATCATGCAATAAAAATAAAGTAACTGCGACTATTTATCTCACAATTCTGACTTTTTTTCTTACATTTACAAGTTGATATTTCGCAATTCAGACTTCTCAGAATTGCAAGAAAAAAGTTGGGTTAAAAAACTGCATTTACTTTTATTCCATGGTGCATTGTAAAAAAATATATGTATATATTTTTTTTAATTTGCAGTAAAAAAACGGTAGCTGTGTTTGCCGAAATTGTAGCGTGAAAGTACGAAGCAGCAATAGTTTTACGGTTTTAACTTAAAAAGTAAATAGAAGGAATTTACCTTCTAAAGTATATAGAGGAAATTTACCGTTACTGTAGCTTTTTTACAGTCTTTTACTGATAAATTCACTGTCATTATTTATAGTGTGGAAACAAAAAATAATTGTGAGATGTAAAAAAGTTTCAATTACGTTTTTTTCCCCCATGGCAGAAACAAACTTCCATAGATATCCATATCTGCTAAATGTATAAATATTAATGTGAAGGCCTTTAATGCAGTAGTTTATCATCATTTTAAAAATATTAACTGGGCCATTAACTGTTTGACTAGCAGCATTCTGACAAATTAAAAATTTTTGGGGGTCAGCAATTTCTATAAGTGACTGCATTCTGCATGTGTTTAATAGACAAACCTTTGTATTCATTTATTTGTAGTTGTATTTATTTGTATTATGCCAACAAGAACATTGTGCATTAATACATCAGCAGCTTGGATTAATGAATTAATGAACCTACTTAAGTCCAGTACAGTATATGTTGACAAATATAAAAAAATAAGGCTTTGAAATGTTGTGCAGAACCTTTTTTAGTCTCTAAATCTGCTTCTCAAAGGGAAATATTTCAGCTTATTCTTAAACTTAGCAAGACCTCCTGATTCTGGTCAGAAGATCCAGCACATCTGTTTCAGATTGAAATAGCCTGACAGAAGCGGTCAGATTTAGGTGTCTTTGCCTTCATGCCTGCGATTTCCTCACAGTTACTCCACAGCAGTAATTCAGTAATTGTTAAGCTTTCACCTCTACAGAGAAACAGGAAGGGTGTCGAGAAAATAGGACAGCTGACAGTTGGTCTAAATGGCCTGCTATTATGCCTTTTAAGACAGCTTCCGCAAAATAACGTCCAGAGGGCAAACGAGAAAATCTCAGGCTCTGGATTCCAAGCAAGCCAGAGCTAGCCGACAGCATGCAATCCTACAGAAGCATTCGCATGGACAGGAGCATCAGTGCAGTGCAGTGATACCGTTGATCAGCTCACCAGGAATAGATTTATTTTTCTCAATTATAGTTGTCGGTTAGATGACTGACTGTCAGTTTGTGCAAACAAATTTACCAAAACAACATGATTTTTAAGACTTGAGCCATTGGTGAAGTATTTGAATGGATTCCCACATGCAAACATGCTATGTGTAATTGTTTTCCTTGTTCTACTCCATGTTTTTGGCTGCTCCTACAAACAATTTGATTAGGCCACGCCTGTACGAAGTGACTTCATGCATGATAATCAGGTCTCAGGTGTGAAATAGTATCTGATGGAATTGAAATATTGTGAATAATAGTAGTATTAAATTAAAAATATTAATATTTTTTATTTTAAAAATATGTCTTTACAGATAATTAATGAAAATAAATGAAAATAAAATAAAATAAAAAATTATACTATTTAATGTAGGGTTATCATTGAGTTTGTTAAATGGAGTTAAATATTTTACTATATATTATTAATTATACTATCCATATATATATATTTTTACACACTATATTAAACTTCAAATGGTTTCTTATATGGTAACAGTTCATAATATTAAATTAAAATGTGTTTTTATAATGATAAGTATAACATTGTAAATATTTTGAGTATTTTAACATTTTACATTAAAATTAAATCTTTTATGGTAAAAATGTATAATGTTAAATTAAAAGTTATATATATATATATATATATATATGAATGAGAAATTACTGTAAATGAAAATTAAAAATAGATTTTTTTTTAGACACTGGTTATCTGATGGATTTGTAAATTGATTCTTATGTGGAAAAAATAATCTTATTAAGTTGAAAAAATATGAAGTTGTCTAAAACGTTTTCTAAAAAAGAAATAAATAATTAATAAACAAGATCACAATGTAGTCTACCTATCTGATAGAAATAAACATTTGAATGCTGAGCTATATGAAATCCAATCAGCTGAAATTATTTTGTGAAGAAAAGTCCTTTAACTTCCTTTTATATTTGTGTACTCACCACTGCTTTCAAGCTCAGTTCAAAACATGTATTACATTTAGACAAATCGCATCAAAGAGTTACTGAATGAATTGATATGTATGAAGAAAAAAATAAACATTCATAATATAAATGACTTACACATACTTTATAATGAACTTTTTTAATGGTCTCAGGGTTTATTAAGAAAATGGTTTTGGATCATCTTTTAATTTTTTTTTTTCTATTTAGAAAGTGCAAATCTGCCAAGCTTGCCAAGAACATCTTGTTGTATGCCTGTTGTGCATGTGAACCAACATTAGAGCATTTTTAGAGTTTTTTGTGAATACATTTATTCTGCCTGTCTGTCCTTTAGTCTTTGTTGCTTAGATGTGGCTTCGTAAAAATCAGCAAATTTAGCCATAACTCATAACACACTGAGGGGGCCTCCACACAGGGCTGTCCCAAACGCCAGCGCTCACATTGTTGTCCAAGTAAATGATGTAACTTCTGTTTCTCATTGAGGGAATTTGTTGAAATAGTTCAATTACACAGCTGGTGGTTTGGAGATCTGGCTTTACGCTTGGGAGATGTGAGTAATATTTTACATTGATGTCTTCACATTTCAGCACTCTTCAGACTCTTTCTCTTGTGGGAAAAGTCAACCTGTTTTCTTTACTCTGAAAACAAAAGAGAGTGTCAGCTGTGTCTTTGGAAAGGAAACAGAAGATACTCATTATGAAAGAATTGATGCATTTAAAATGTTTGCTGTTCACCCACATTCACATTTTATGCACTGGAAACATCTACAGATCCAACAGCCGTTAATGAGTCACCAACATTTTTATAGATGCCATTTGCTACTGAATGTCTGTTTTTATTGTTTTGACATGGTTTATACTTTTATATACATATTGTATTTTTCTTTGGAACTGCTCTTAGGTTAAATTTTAACTTGAACTCCTTGAGTCTAATCTTGAGAGAGTTTCAGGTCAGTAGACGCCCTATCAGACTGTGTTTTGCTATATCTTCTCTCTAAGTCTGTAAAAATAGGGCACAATGTATCATGTTAACATGAAGAAAATCTCCTTATTGATTTTTCAAAGGGGTACATATTTTGAATAATGCACTGCATTATCGGCATTATGATGTGTTTTAGGGTTTAAGGAAATCAACGTGTTTTATGCAAACATACACATTTGGTTTACTGTGATGTATTGAATAGTGTTGTTGTGAATTTACAACATCTCCACAGTAACGTTATCTGGTAGGCTGATTTGGATTAGGTTCTGTCTAAATGATTTGTGATAGTCTTGGAAGCATCATTTAGCATTGGTCGAAAGTTATAAACAAATGAGTAATGTTTTGGAATGTATGTCCTCATTTCCAGAAAAAATGCATTTAGAAATTTACAGCTGCAGCGGAGTTACGTTACAGCCAATGTTGCAATAATTTTCATTATATTTAAATTATAATGTAAATTCCAATAAATATGTTTATAAATTGTTAGTTGTAAATAGTTTCTGTTAATATTCAATGAAAAAAATCATTAATAATTACACCACCATTCAAAAGTTTGCATCAGTAAGATTTTAAAAGTTTTTTAAAAAAAATGTAAATACAAACTGTGATACAAAGCTGAGTTTTCGGCATCATTAGTCTTCAGCGTCGCATGATCCTTTAGAAATCATTCTAATATGATAATTTGGTGATCAAGAACCATTTCTTATTATCTTTGATGAACAGAAAGTTCAAAACATAAAATGTCTTGTAGCATTATAAATCTTTTTCAGTTACCTGATTGCTAAATAAAAGTTTCTTAAAATAAATAAAAATAAATCATACAAACCCCAAACCTTTGCATGATTGTGTAAGTAAATAATGAATAATTTTCAAAAATAAAAGAATTGTTAGGGCAAGCAACAATCTGAACTAACCACCTGACTGTGTCAGTGAACAAAAAAATGTATTCATTGTTGAGCCCTACTTTGTTTCTCTTTTTATGTGATTCTCTGGAGCTTGTATAAACTTGAAAATCAATAGATTTTGACTTGACTAAAGTTTAACTGTCATAACTGTTCGTCACTGCAAAGAGACAAAATGTAAGCATTTTAGGCGGTCCTGGGAGAGGCCTGAGCACCTGTCTGATACAATAGCCTGAGCTTTACACTGTGTACCACACACATACACCCTCTGGCTACTCACTCTGACAGAGGAAGTGATGTGTGCATCCCGCTGTGATGAGCCGTCCTCACAGGAAGAGCAGGTACTTCATCTCGATCATGTTGACCTGCTGGGTGGCTGCTTGCAGAACACTATATGCACTGGACTGTGTGCATTCAACCCTAGGACTTTTTAACTGAAGAAGAACTTGTGCTCATAGTATGTTATTCAGTCTTTACATTGCATTCTTTTTATCTTTTTGACACATATTTAAGGTTTCAAGGTTTCACTGTTAATTTAAACTTGGTCTCATAAAAATATGTACCTCTGTGCACTTTTTGTGCAACCCTGTACGTTTAAAAGAAAAATGTCCACTGAGTATCACTAAAACATAGGTTCAATACCCTAGCACTTTTTTTATGTTGATATAGGTATGTAATGCTGTGTTTTTATTAAGTTAAATATCCTTGGACAGTTGCTAAAAGCTAATGCTCTATCATGTTGGAAATGTGAACAGATTTCAACTGTTTTGTCGAACCATAGTTACACAGGATTTGAACCAGAGCTCCTCGCCTCTCAAGTACATCTCTGTACTCCGTGAGATACCAAACAAACCTACCGTCTATGAAAACCCATAGATATGATGCTGAATATGTGTGATGCTAACATTCCAAAGCATCAGTTTTCAAAAGTCATAACATGATATTCTTCAAGTAATTGTGCGAAAATTAGGCTTTATTAATCAAAACTCTGTAAATATGTGTGAAAAGGAATAAAAGTTTTCAGAGTTTTACTGCCTCTAGAGTTCATTTCTTTTGGAAACTGCAGTGATATGTACTTACTGGTACATATTTCGTGTCTCGCTAAAAAGTGCACAGCAAATCAGTATATACTTGGGTGAACAAGTACAATTATGATAAATATTTCTGACAACCCTAACACTAACTTGGGCATGGATTTTAAGCCTGGATTTATTTTCACTCGTCAGTGAGCTGCACAATATCATTTATGTCTGTAACACAAATGGTGTTACTTACCAAAGTTTAAAACTTAGGGTCAGGGGTTTGATCATGTTTCACATGTAAGTCATACATGTATGTTTATGTCTAGTGGAGATGATATATAAAAATCTTTTTATAATCGCTAACAGTGTGTTTATGTGATGGTACAATAATGTCCAGTTCTATATCCAGAGCTGATTATATGGCCCCATCTGGATTCATCATCATCTGTTGTCAATAACACCAGCGATAAGTTTTTCACACCTCAAGTTTTTCATGTCATAACAGACTTCATACAGCCAGCCATCTGGATGTGTGTATGTGAGTGTGCTTGTGTGCATTATGTCCTTGGTTGGTTGTATTAACAATCATAAATTTGTCAGGGAAACATTGATAAACTATATTGGTGGCATTGAAATACTTCCGTCATTAATTTTAATCGCTGTTCAAGCTGCCTAAATAAATGTTCTTTATATCCTAACATGTTTCCCTCTGTAACTATACAACTTATACTAATACTGTATATATGATTTATGATTTTCTCCTGGAAGATGTTCAGAAAAGTGGGAAATGTTGTAGACTTACATTAAAGTGATATTTTAAAATGCTACTTCCTGAATGTTTGTGTGTGTTTGTAAGATTGTAAAAAAAAATAATAAATAAATAAATAAATAAATATATATATATATATATAAATAATATATACATATGTAAAAATAAATAAATAAAATAAATCATTTATAGATGTATATATTCCTTTATATTTCCTATAATTGTAGAAAAATTATAATATCAGTCATTCATTTTATATTTTTTAATGATTTGTCGAAAAAAAATGTGTAACTGTAAAACTCCACTAATAATGAGATTTAGTTGATCTGTCTGTGTGTATGTGTGTGTGTGTGTGTGTGTATATATACTGTATATATATATATATATATATATATATATATTATAATTATTTTTTGAAAATGTTTAATCACAATTAATTGCATCCAAAATAAAAGTTTTTGTGTGCATAATATATGTCTATGTACTTTGTATGTTTATTATTAATTATTTAAAATAAATTATATGAATAAAAATATATACATGTAAATACACGGTACACTCAAATTTATTATGTTCACAAAACCTTTTATTTTGGATTTCATAATTGTTGCCCAGCACTAATTATAATATGAGAAAAACTTCTCTTAAAATTCTCTGTCTCTGTCATTTATATACAGTTAGCTTGAGTTCTTTTGTTTGCCACTGAGAAGTGAACCCATGCCTTTTCATCTAGGTATTTTTCATTCTTTGAAGAGACGTTTCACCTGACTAGCTTCTTTTTGGCAGGAAGGTCTGAACATGCCCCTCGTTTCACCTCATCCTAAATGGCGATGATTCTCATTTCACATAATGCCATATGACAGCTTCTATTGAAGCTATGTAGACTCTAGCACAAGTCTTCAGTGTGCACTAAAGCAATGCGGTCTCTGCACGGACTACTAGTCCACAGGCCCAGGGCCGGCACAAAGCCACGCTTCATCCCTGAGCTCTGCCACACATGAGTGCTTACAGAAAGCTGCCCTCCAGGAATCCATAGCCCTGTGGTGGCTGCAGATAAGGCCGTGCGTATGTGCGCTTTGGAAGGGCTCACGTTACACGCTGAAACCCTTGCCACCCAGGAACTGTTACCATATGAAAGCAGACTGTTTTGAAAGGAGAGCACCGCCTGGCTCGGCTCTTTGTGTCAGTGAGATAACACCGGCTATGCCAGACGGAACGTGTTAAATTGTCTCTATCACCGCTAATGAGTTTGAGGTCAGTGGCTGAGGATTTCTTAGACCACCTCCGCAAGCCACACAGAAAGGCTGCGATCCAAAGCAATTTACTGGAGGTTTGTGTATGCTGTGGCAGTCGGATGGTTTAGGTGTGGGGTGTAAGTTATTGTGTGTCACATTTGGGTTTTGGTCTGTCTTGTTTGTCTGCGCGTGTCACGCTCCAGCAGTAATTTGACAGTGATTACTACATCACTCATGGAAGATGTTATTTATCCACTGAAATGTGCATTTTTCTCCCAGCATTTCACCAAAGAAGGGAATGTATTGGACGGATGAGGTGTTTCTCCCTGTAGGAAAGAAATAGGAGATCTTTTTAATATGACAAATGTTTTTCCTTGACGGCAGCGAGATGTCAATTTTAGAGGTTTGTCTTCAGAAAAAAGGCCTCATCTAACATATCTCCCCTCCTGGGTCTGGTGAATCATTTTTTGTAAATCTGTCTGAATGAATCGATTCACTAGAATCCAAACGCTGCGTGAGTGATACGCGTGCGGTAAATGGTAATTATGTGAAATTACAGCTTGCTTCATACTTTTCTGTACCTCTCTGCAGAGGAGCTGGAAGCGGAAGATGCCACGCTGGTCGATACATGTACCATGAGGAGCACAGGAGAGCTACGCTAAACACAGACGGGAGAAAACAGTTCGCCTGGACACATTTCACAGGTAAACAGACTCTCTTCTCCTACTTAGCACAATGTTACCTGATGTGTAAAGCAGAGATATAAATCTATTTTCAGTTTTAAAGAGGCGGATCTATGTCATTCTAGTTGGCAGAGATTCATTCAGGTTGTGCTGATACACATTTATGAGGGATTTCTACAGCTTCAACAGCCATCAAAGAATAGCTGTCAATTATAGTATAGTCTCAGCTCTCAGACAGTACCAAAGGTCCATTAGACAGTCATTTAGATGGAGTCTAAACTGCTAGTGCTAAAGTATTACAGTGAAATTTGTATTGTTGATAAAGTTGGTATTTTAATCATTCAGAATATACATCAAATGCCATGGTATTATAAACCTGATATCATCACTGTACTACAATACTGTCAAAATAGCCAGTTTAGGAGACTATAAAATATTCTCAAGTTGAGTATGTTTATATTAAATATTTATTACATTAGAGTAATTGATTCTTAAAACATTTTTTTAAAACATTAACTTATATATCCACTATAACACAGATGATTAAAAATAAAGTGATCAGAAAGTAGATTAGGTGTGACCACCATTAGTTTCTGAAAATATATTATATAAATTTATTTTTCATTAAAAAGTGTTTCCAGCTACAGATGCAAAACAGTACTTTGTGTGTCCGTGTGTCTGTGTATATATGTGTGTATGTCTTTTTAATATAATTTATAAAATATTGTATATATTTTATTTTGTTAAATGTGCATATAATCATTAATAAAATATATCAGTCAGTAAAATAGAAAATATTAAGTAGAAAAAATATATATTATTAGCTAAAAATATTTTAAATCTTAAGAATTTTTATATAAATATAGTTATTTTAAATACATGGATTAGCTAGTATTACATGCAGACAATACTATTTTCCAGAATGAAACAGTAAATTTTTCATTAAACAGTTTGCTAGTTCTATTGTAGGATATATTATAATGTTTTGTTGCACTGCTTGAAAAGAAGAAGAAGAAGAAAAAAAAAACCAATTTATTGAGCTTGACTGAACTTTTTTTTTTTAACCATTCTTTTGTTTATTCTTTGGCTGCTAACTACTGTATACCTTTATCAGCCAAAATGTCTGTGCATCACTATGCAAAAGAAAACCTAAAGAAATCTTGCATCATATTTGTTTGTATATTATTCTGTGTGATGAAAGCTAACATTAATCTGTGTCATACTCATACTCAGGTCACGCTGAGCCCATGCAGTGGTCCATGCTAGCCCTGCTGCTCTTGTCCTGCAGCCAGATGTTTGCCCAGCGCCCAGGTGACATCTGTCCACAAAACACCAACCACGGACAGCATGATGTCACGGCCAACCCCGTGCTGACCGTGGATCCTAAACTCTTCAACAAGAGACGGTACCGCTCACCCCGCGTTCTCTTCAGCGAACAGCCCCCCGATTCCGAGCCCGCTGGGCACCAGATGAGGAGCAGGACGAAGAGAAAAGCAGGAGCGCCTCAGCACCGTGGAGTCTACTCCGTCTGCGAGAGTGTTAGTACTTGGGAGGGAAATAAAACCAAAGCTACAGACATCTCGGGCAACGAGGTCACCGTCTTGCCTGACGTAATCATCAACAACTCCAAGAAGAAGCAGTACTTCTTTGAGACGACGTGCAGCAGCGGCCGGACCGGAGGATCCGGGTGTTTGGGAATCGACGCACGCCATTGGAACTCGTACTGTACCAATTCTCACACGTTTGTGCGAGCGCTGACTTCATTCAAGAACCTGGTGGCGTGGAGACTCATACGAATCAACGTAGCTTGTGTGTGTGTGCTGAGCCGAAAGTCTTGGAGACAGTAACAAACTGGCTGCCAGCTCCAACATGCCAGCTCCGGCCTTATGATATCAAATTCAATATACCTTCATGTGATGGTGGACATTTTCCTTGTGCAAGCCATTACTTCTGACATAAAACAGACCGTCTAAGAGAAAAATATGAGGTGTTTTTGTCATAGGACACTACAATGGACTTTTTTCAGTTATATTTTATGCATTTCTGTCTTGTTAAGATAATTGTTCTCTTTTGCAACATGTGTGTACATTGTTGTGTGTGGTAATTGTTATTTATTAAACCGCATCATTATTGTCTAGTTTATTTTGTGCATATTAGGAGATGAGCTCATTTTAAAGGAGCATTTTGAGTTAAATACAACTTAAAATTAAAAGTCTGTCATCCTTTACTAATACTTGAAAACCTCAGTCTCTGTTCATTATAATTGCATTAACCTTAGTTTAACATCATTAACATCAGTTTTGGTTCAGAAGAAATAAAGTCATACGGGTTTGGAACGACTTAAGAGTGAGTAAACAATGACAGAAATTTCACTTTTGGATGAACTTGTTCCTTACTAACTAGCTAACAGATGTTCCAGGTATTACTGATTGGCGCACATTATTTCAAAGAAAAAAAATGACTGAATGACTTTTATTTTTGGCTGATGTCACTAAGCCCCTCCAACCACTTGTCAACAAATTTCCACAGACAGCTTGTCAGTCAGTCACCGATGGTTCAAAAAGGCCCGGTTGGAAGAAGTGTATTGTCAAGGTTTTTCTTAACCTTAGGGACTTCTTGCAGACGTCTACTGGCCTGCATGTTTTTTTTATTAAAGATCTTGACTCTGAAATATATCAACTTATCAAATTAAAATGGTTTGGAAATGGTAAAACATATCTGTTTCATGTTGACCTAAGCTCTGTCGACAGCATTTGTGCTGTAGGTCACCACAGAAAATAATTTGACAAGAAAAATATTTTTTTTCCCATAATAAATACTTACAAAGACAGTTTAATATTTAGTCATTATTTAGTTACACTAGATTTATTCTAAGGCTGTATAAACTCAGTTCCCTCTCCTTGCTCAAGAATACCAGTTAAAAACAAGGAAGCAAACCAAAATAATAAGTTTTACAGGTCAAATAAACTTAAGTTATAACATAAGTGACCTTTATTTTTTTGCTTTTAAATGCTGGCCAACTAGCTGTCCAATGTAACTGCATTACTACAAATATTTCACATTGTCCAGATTACTTTCTGTGGTCATCGAAAGCATGCCATACTGTTGACAGAGCCAAATCAAAAATATTCCTTTAAATATTTTCCATTGTGCTGTAAGCCCAAAAAAGCCATTGAACTTTACAGAACAGCCTCAGTTTAAGCTTTCGGGAATTAGTTGGGTTTTTTTCTGGTTTTGATGTTAAAAAAAGCCGTGACTCAGACACGACCTCCAGCCATGTGGCAGAAAAACTAAACGGTCGGGGCAAATTTGGTCAGACACTTTAAGTAAGCCGGAAAGTCTGTTGAAACTGCTGGTGGGACCGACCTCACAACTCAACAGATGTGCCTCACACACATAGAAATGGAGCTACGCTGGAATGCATTAGATGTTCCCCTTCCAGGGGCTTCCACGTGATGCCTAGAGAATTGGCCTTGAGAGAAAATCGTTAAAAAGCAATTCTAACAACCACAAACAGGTGTGTCACTCCAATCAGACTTTGAATACATTTGTTTAGGCAGCATGTGGAAGTCTTAAAAAAACAGATGGATCGCCGCCTGTGAGACCCACCTCAGGTTTGATTGTGTAAACAGAGGGAGACCACATGCCAAAGGTCAGGTGCTTGGCCAAATGATGAGGTCATGTCTGGAAGCCTGAAAGCCACAGGTCTGCAAGGTCAGACGTCAAAGTTCGGGTGGAATAATCAAAAGGATTGTTAGGTTTATGTCGCATAACCCACCGTGAGGTCCTTCATCAGCATGTTTGTTTAGCAATACAGTGCGGGTCAAGTACAAGGGTCATCATTTCAAACAAACTCACTTTCACACAGCCATTTGCTCTCATTAGAAGTGGATGTTTTGTGGTCAGCAGTTATTCCAGACAGCTCTGTGTACTCAGATGAAGAATGAGAGAGATTTTTCCTCACGCTCATGTTAATGGAACAAACAACAAACGTGTCTCTAATTGTTTGTAGGACAGCTCCCTATGGAGAGTGTGCTGTGACAAATCCAAGAGAGCCCCTTTTGTTTAATTCACAAAGAATATTAAGGAGATTAATGAACTGTGGATGGTACTGACACACCGTGGAGATTTCAAACAAGGCTATGGCCGCCCTCTGTGTGCGTACCGCAATGTAGGATTTATCGTCTTCAGAAATGCTGAAGATTGCCTAATTATATTCACATAAAAGTCTCAAAGTCTTAATCGAGAGATAACAGTGAATTAAGGTATCTAAAGCAATAAGGTGTACAGTAAATATAACAGTAAATTCAAAAACAAACAACAGTCGCCCTCTAGTGGTTGATTTACAAATCTACAATGGATAAGTGCATGAGGCCTATTTAATTTCTCTTCTGTTATAGCATGAAAGATTGATTTTCTTTTTCGTGAAATAAGACTCCAGATGGCATGTCACTCAATTTTACTAGCAATTTGGCCCGTTGTTGTACAATATTAACGGTACACGTGTTTGTAGTATACATATTTTATCACTAGAGGGCGCACTGCTCTTATAAACTAACTATGTTGTAACATTATTTATTGCTCACATACTAACTATATTAAATATTACATGTCCTGGTTTTATAGAAGGGCGCTCGTTCAAGGGTTTGCTTGATTCACAGGAAAACATTTTCTTGACTAAACCTGAGATAAAAACTCACATTGTTTTAAAATAGCAGTATATTTACACTTTGAGTTAATCAGAGATGACCACAATAATTCACTTAATAAAATAAAACTATTTTAAAATAAAACATGACAAATAAAAAAGTACTACTATATCTGTGCACATTTAAAATAATAATTATTTTTCTCTTTAGATCAGTGTCTACATCTTAAATACGTCTACTGTGTCCTGTATGTATGCATGTATGTATGTGAAAACCATATTCAGATTTTGTTGGCTGTATAACCATGAACTCAGATAATGGTCAAAGACTGTAGGGTTACTCAAACATTATGTTTTATAAACTTAGCTGGTCATTGTACTATGAGAGAGAGAGATAGGTTGATCTCTTCTTTGTTTGGGGCAACTTGTGTGTTGACATCATTGTATTAAAGCATTTTAAAGTTTACAGAAACAGGGAAGGTCAAAGACTGCTACCGAAGTAAAAACAGTCTAACTATATAATTTATGTATAATATAGAGGCTGGGTTTTAGGCCTACATGTAAAAATACGCAAACACTCATGAATTTGAATAAATATAGTAAAATGGCAGTCTCTCCTGAAAATGTGAGAAAGATTATCTCAAGATTATCTCAGTGTGTCCTGAGTTTGACCTCAAACTGGCAGACAATGGCATCCTCTCACCAATGAGATGACAGTGATTGTGACTGATGTATTGTGTAGTGAGACAAACCTTATGAAAGAGACTCAATAATGAATACCCTGAATGTCTGACCACATCATGAAGGCGTTGTAAATTACACCGTAGGTTCAACATAACGCCTGAAAGCAATTCTAAAAACTGAAAAACAATGTATTTTGTGTGTAGCCTCCATGTGCAGATCTCGTTTTCTTTTTGTTATTTTTAAAAAAGCCTTTTTGTTATTTTTATATAAATACTTTTCCTACTAATATAAAACTTTTTATAATTTAATATAATTATAATATAACTTTTATACTTAAACTTTTTCATACTTCAATATAAACCTTTATACTTTTAGATATTATTATAGCCTATGTATTTTCATGTTAAAATATTAAAAAGTTTCCTATCTCGATAGAAAATAAGATCTCGGTAGAAGATCTAGCCTGTTTATTATAATTATATTATAGTCTTTCTATTTGTTTTCTAATAAAAGTTCTATCTAATAATTATTATGTAGAAGGAAAACGCGGGAAATTGCTCATAGTTTAATATCTCGAGATAGAAAATAAGATCTGGATAAAGGATGTAGCCTTATAATTAAATTATGGGTCTTTTTTATTTATTTTCTAATAAAAATGTCTATCTATATATCTAAAATATCTATCTATCTAATACTAATAATAATTGTTATGAAGGAAAACGCGGG
>JAUMHE010004491.1:0-16928 GCA_032359235.1 Enteromius mattozi | reverse complement strand
GTGATGGCGATAATCGTCCCAAGCCGAATGGAGCGTTTTTCATGCCCGGCGCGTATCGACGGTATCCAAGGAAATGTCATGGCCTTACTTTTGCTGGAAGCCCTGGGGGCGTTGCTGCTGCTGGTGTTCATTGTGTGGTGGACGATGTTCTCGGGCCGCAAGAACGGCGAACTGAAGGAGCCGGAACAGCCGGCGCCCGGCGAAGAACCCGGTAAAAAATAAGGCTACAGGTTGCGCAACAGGTTGGCGAGTTCCACCGCCGATTTGACACCCATTTTGTCAAACACCCGCGCGCGGTGAACCTCCACCGTGCGCACACTGATGTCCAGCTGGTCCGCGACCAGCTTGTTGGGCAGGCCGCCCACCACCAGCCGCATCACGTCGCGCTCGCGGTCAGTGAGGCCGTCGATACGCGCCTGCAGGCCGGTGGACTCGCTGTGCTGCGCCAGCGCCGCGGCGGAATGCTTGAGCGCCTGCTCGATGCGGTCCACCAGCGCGTTGTCCGAGAACGGTTTTTCGCAAAAATCGAAGGCGCCGCGCTTGACGGCGTCGACGGCGGTGGGAACGTCGGCATGGCCGGTGAGGAAGATCACCGGCATGTCCTTGGTGGCGGGCGAGTCCCGCAGGATGCGCACCACCGCGACGCCGTCCAGACCCGGCATCATGCGGTCGAGAATGGCCAGGTGCGGACGGTACTCCAGCGCCACGCGGCGCGCCTCCTCGCCGTCCGCCGCGGTAATCACCCGCACGCCGGCCTGTCGGAACTTGTAACCCAACAGGTCGCGAATGGCCGGATCGTCGTCGGCCACCAGCACGGTCTTTCCCGCGCGCCTCAGAAGGTCGCGAACCTTGGCCGCAAGTTCTTCGGGTTTAAACGGCTTGACGATGTAGTCCGAGACTCCGGCCGTGAGCGCCTGCACCACGTCCTGTGCGCGGGTCTTGGCCGTGATCATGACGATCGGAAGTTCCTCCCCGCCCGCCTCGGCGCGCAGGGCCTTCACCAGTTCGAGGCCCGACATATTGGGCATGGTCTCGTCCACCAGCAGGAGGCGCGGCGCGCGGTCGCGGAACATGCGCAGCGCCTCGCGTCCGTCGGAGGCCGTGAGCACCTCGAAATCGCGCCCGAACAGCGCGGACACCGTTTCCCGCATCACCGGATCGTCGTCCACGGCGAGGATCACCGGCCTTTCGGAAACCGCGGCCTGCTCGGTGCGCGGGGCGGGATCCGCCGACTCCCGGTCGGTCAAGAGCACCGTCTGGGCGCAGGTATGGTGCAGCGATTCGGCCAGAGGCACGAGCGCCGCCGTATCCGCCTTTGCGCGCAACGCCTCCTCCAGCGCGCGCGCCGTTCGCGTGATCAGCGGATACCCGTACGTCGATCCCGAGCCGGCCAGCTTGTGGGCCAGCCCTTCGATGAGCCCCAGCTCCTCGGGCGTCACCGAACCCGCGCGGCAATGCGCGAGGAACTTTTCGACGGACTCCACGCGCTCGCGCAATTGCGCGAGGTACATGCCGCGCAGCGGCTTCAGCAGGTCTTCGGAGCTTTGACTCATGATGTTTTTCCTGTCGCGTTTTCCTTTTCATGATGCTTGTCCCACAAAGCGCGGATTTCCGCGGACAAATTCATCGGATCGAAAGGTTTGGAGATGACGCCGATGGCGCCGAGCTCCAGAAAATGCCGGATCTCCCCCGGTTGGGCCTTGGCCGTCATGAAAATGACCGGCGTCTGCGCGCAAGGTCCGCTTTCACGCAGTTTCATCAAGGTCGTGGGGCCGTCCATCTCCGGCATCATCACGTCGAGCAGGATCAAGTCCGGACCCAGCGTGCAGGCCTTGTCCACCGCGTCACGGCTTCCGTTGCATGTGGACACGCGGAAACCTCCGACGGCTTCCAGCGCAAGCTTGGCCACCTGGAGGATGTCCTCTTCGTCGTCCACGCACAGGATATGGTTGAGGGGGGCGCTCATGCCGGGTTCGTTCCTTCCGTTCGGGGACTCCGGGGACCTGCAGGGGCCTTGCGGATCTGGGCCAAAATGGTTTCCACGATGCGCTTCTCCGAAAGCCGCGACTTGACGAGCGCCGCCTCGACGAGCTGGCGGACTCCGTTGTCGGTTTCGCTGGCGGAGAGGATGAGCACGGGAACCGGCCCGCCGGGCGCGTTCTTGAGGCGCTCCAGCAGCGCCAGACCCGAGCCGTCGGGCAAGTCAAGGTCGAGCACCACGAGGTCGAAACGCCCTCCGTTCAGAAGGGACTCGGCTTCGCGCAAGGTGGCCGCGCCGCTCCAGTCGGCCGCATCGTGCAGTGAGCTCGCGAGAATCTTGCGGAAGTCCGCATCATCCTCAACATGGAGCACGCGCGGGCTTTCCCCGCCCCGAACCGCGCGCCGCAACGCCGCCGCCAGCAACCCCTCGTCGATGGGTTTGGGGATCCAGTCGATGATGCCCACGGCGTCCCCGTTGAGTTCGTGACGCCCCTCCTCCGCGCGCGCCGACACCACGATCACGGGCAGCGACTGCGTGGCCGGATCGGCCCGCAGCTCGCGGAGGAGCGTGAGGCCGCTGCCGTCCGGCAAGGCGAGATCGAGGGTCATGGCCGCGTAGCCGCCCGCCTTGAGGCGTTTGCGCGTCTCCGCGAGCGTGGACACGACCTCGGCCTGCAGGCCGGCGCGCTCGAGAAGAAGTCGCAGCAGTTTGCCCACGTCCGCGTCGTCCTCGCAGATGAGGATGCGCTCCCCCGCCCCGGCCTCGCGCCGTTCCTCTTCCCCGGATGCCGGCAGCGCAGCCAAGGGAAGCTCGAACCAGAACGTGGCACCCTTCCCTTCCTCACTCTCGAAACCGATGGTGCCGTTCATGGCGCCGACCAATTGCTTGGTGATGTTGAGTCCAAGCCCCGTCCCATCGTGTCGGCGGGCATCATTCCCCTCGGCCTGCGCGAACTTCTCGAAGATGCGATGCCGGAACGATTCCGGAATGCCCGGCCCCTGATCGGTGACGGAAACCCGCAGAACCTCCCCGCGGCGTTCCCCGGACACGATCACCTCGCCGCCCGCCGGGGAGAACTTCGCCGCATTCGACAGCAGATTGGCCATGACCTGCATGAACCGCTCGGGATCGGCGGACACCCAGGAGTCCACGGGCACGGAGCCGACCGCGAAGCGCACCCCATACTTGTCCCCGTACGTCCAATTGGCTTCCACCGCCTGCGTCAACGCGGCCCGCGCGTCGAGGGATCGCGGAAACAGCGTCATCCTCCCGGACTCGATTTTGTCGATGTCGAGGATGTCGTTGATGATGTGCACCAGCCGCTCGCTGTTCCGGTGGGCGATGGCGATCATCTCGCGGGCGCCTTCGGGAAGCTGCCCCACCGCGCCGCCGGCGACCAATCCCAGCGCCCCTCGAATGGAGGTGAGCGGCGTGCGCAGCTCGTGGCTGACGGTGGAAATGAACTCGTTCTTGAGGCGCTCCACCGCCTTGATTTCGGTGATGTCCCGTGCCATCGCCATCGTGCCCTGATAGCTGCCGTCCTCGCCGCGCAGCTCCCACACCGACACCGCGGCCGTGAAGCGGGACCCGTCGGCCCGCACGTTGGTCCACTCCTGCCCGAGCGGTCCGTCGTCGGCGAGGGGCAGGCTGAAGATTTCGACGCCCTCCGGCGGGCGGCCGTATTGCTTGACGATGCGCTCGGCGCGGGCCGCCAACTCTTTGGGGAGAAAGATTTTCTGCGTGACCTCGAGCACATCCTTGCCGACGAGGTGCTTTGCCCGATAGCCGATCATGCGCTCCGCGCCGGTATTGACGATTTTGAGCACTCCGGCCGCGTCGGCCACGAAGATGGCGTAGTCCGTGGCGTTGATCACCGCATTGAGCCGGGCCCCCGCCTCGGCGAGGCGGCGCTCCATGGTGCGCCGCACCGTCACGTCGCGCAGGATGGTGAGATAGCCGTTCTGGACTCCATCGCGGCCCCGCAGTGGGGACACGACGATGGACGCCAGGAACGCCTCGCCGTCGCGGCGGCGCATGTTCCATTCCGGATCCGGGGTCTCGCCCGGCGCGGGAGGCGTGGTGAATATTTCCATGCCCTGCACGCTTCGTTTCAGCCGCGCCTCAAGGCGTTTGCGCCGCCGCTCCAGCTGCTCCCGGTCGTGGATGTCGCGGAGCGCCTCCGAAGCCTTCCGGCCCACCACGTCGCCGGCCGGGTAACCCAACATATTTTCCGCCACCGCGTTCATGAGAACGACCTTGCCATCCAGATCCGTCGCGAAAATCGCGTGACTGCCGCTGTGGATGGTGGCCTGAAGCAGGTTGTTGGATTCGCGCAACTCACGCTCCGCGCTCAGGCGCCGTTTGCGCGCGCGCGCCGCGATGCGCAGCGTGAGAATCCACGCGAGGTAGAACAGGACGACCACCGTGTACAGCAACCACCGGTTGGTGCGCAAATCTCCGACCTCCGCGTTGCGGCGCAGGCCCAAGAGGCGCTCCTCCTCGGCCAGCATGGCCTGCGCGACCTCGCGGGTGGCATCCATGATGCGCTTGCCCTCGCCTTCCTTCGAGAGGGCCACGACCGCATCCACGCCTTGGCTGTCGCGCAGCCGAACGACCCGGGTCGCATAGTCCATGCGGCGCTGCACCAAAACTCCGAGCGACTCGGCTCGCGCGCCTTGGGCCGGGTTGTCGGACACCAGTTCCCGCAACGTCCGCAGTTCGCCCCAAAGGCTCAGGCTTCGCTTGCCGGCGGTCGGGTGGACCGCCTCGAGGTAGGACTCCAGATACGTGGAATCGCCGGTGAGGGCGTAGCCGCGTTGGGCGCTCTCGATGTCCTTGATTCGGACATAGATGCGGTCGATTTGCTGACGGACGCGGTGGGTATGCTCCACGCTGTTCCGCGATTTTTCGGCGATGACGTCCTGCCGGATGAAAATGCCGAGCACGACGAGCGTGAACAGGCCGAAGCCCGTCGTCGTCAGCCATCGCAGGAGCTTTTTGCGATCCACCAGGCCCCCATCCATCATGCAAAAATGTCAGTGCAAAAATGACAAGAGAAAGGATAACACAGCAATGGCCAAACGATGGGCAAAGTTTATAGGCACCACCACAAAAACGCTCCCGGCCCCGAACCGCGCGCCGGTCTCATGGTCGACGGAAAAGCCGACCCGAACCTCGACCGACGACTCCCGCCCTCGTGCCGGCATCTCGCACATCCCGCCTCCTCCCCCCACCTTGTTTTCTCTACCTTTCCCATCCACTATGCGCGTCTCCCAATTCGTCGTCAAGACCCTTCGCGAAGCCCCGACCGGTGCCGAGCTCCCTTCCCACGTCTTCCTGCTCCGCGGCGGCTACGTCAAGCAGCTGTCCTCGGGCCTTTACTCGATGATGCCCTTGGGCAAGCGCGTGCTTCGCAAAATCGAGGCCGTCATCCGCGAGGAGATGGACGCCATCGCCGGGCAGGAGGTCGAGCTGCCGCTGGCCCAACCCGCCGAGCTGTGGCAAGAGTCGGGACGCTACGAGGCCATCGGCGCGGAGATGCTGCGGTTCAAGGATCGCGGCGAGCACCCGATGGTCCTCGCCATGACGCACGAGGAGGCCATCACCGATCTCGCCCGCTACTTCCTGAGCAGCTACAAGCAACTGCCCTTCATGCTCTACCAGTTCCAGCTCAAGTTTCGCGACGAACCGCGTTCGCGCGGCGGCCTGGTGCGCGTGCGCGAGTTCACCATGAAGGACGCCTACAGCTTCCACCGCACGGCGGAGGACCTCGATCACTACTACGAGTACGCCTACAAGGCCTACGAGTCGATCTTCGCGCGTGTTGGCATCAAGCCCGTCATCGTGCAGTCCGACACCGGCATCATGGGCGGCAAGGTCGCGCACGAGTTCATGCTGGAGACGGAGCACGGCGAGGATTACCTCATCCTCTCGGAGGACGGGACATACTCGGCCAACCAAGAAATTGCGGCTTTCGATCGCGAATCGGTGAAGGAAGAGCCCAAGGCCGTCGAGAAGGTCGCCACACCCGGCAAAAAGACCATCGAGGAGGTCACGGGCTTCCTCAAGACGGACAAGAAGCACGCCATGAAGGCGGTGCTCTTTGAAACCGATTCTTCGGAAGGGGGCCGGGTCCTTGTCCTCGCGGTGGTGCGCGGGGATCTCGAAGCCAGCGACGTCAAGATCCGAAACCATCTCAAGGCCCGTTTCCTCCTGCCCGCGCAGGATGATTTCATCCGCTCCTTCGGCATCATTCCCGGGTTCGCGTCGCCCGTGGGCATTGCGGCGCGCAAGGATCTCATCGTCCTTGTGGACACTTCCATTGCCGAGGGCAACAACTTCGTGGGCGGCGCCAACGAAGAGGACCACCATCTCGTCAACGTCAACTTCGGCCGCGATTTCACCGTGGACGCGGCGCACGTCGGCGACTTCGCCAAGGCCGAGAGCGGCCACCTCGCCCCGGACGGCAAGTCCCGACTGAAAGCCGTGCGCGGCATCGAGATCGGCAACATCTTCAAGCTCGGCACCAAGTTCACCGAGTCGATGAACTGCGCCTATCTCGACGAGGCGGGCAAGCATCAGGTGCCGATCATGGGTTGCTACGGAATCGGCGTGGGCCGCCTTATGGCCGCGGCCATCGAGAACTCGCACGACGACTTCGGGCCCATTTGGCCCAAGGAAATCGCGCCGTTCCAAGTGCAGTTGGTGAATATCGGGCAGGAGTCCGAAGTCGTGGCGACCTGTGAATCTCTGATGAAGGAACTCGAGGCGGCGGGCTTCGAGGTCCTATTCGACGATCGCGACGAGCGCCCGGGTGTGAAGTTCAAGGACGCCGATTTGTGGGGCATTCCCGTGCGCATTGCGATCGGGAAAAAGACGCTCGCCCACGAGGCGGGGCCTTCTGTGGAGTGGAAGCTGCGGCGGGAGAAGGAATTCAGCCTGATCCCAGTGGGCGGCGTGGCGGCGAAGTTGAGGGAGTTCTACGGGAAGTAAACCATGGCCCAGATCAAGATCTACGGCATCCGCGAAAAGTTGGTTCCCGTCCGGAAGAAGCTCTCGGACGTCATTCACGCCTGCGTGATGGAGGCGCTCAAATTCCCCAAGGACAAGCGCGCCCACCGGTTCTTCCCCCTCGACAAGGCCGACTTCTTCTACCCCGAGGGTCGCAGCGAGGCCTACACCATCGTCGAAATCACGATGATCGAGGGACGCAGTGTGGAGGCGCGCAAGAACCTCGTGCGGCTCCTGTTCGACCGGGTGCATTCCGAAGTCGGCATCGCGCCGATGGATCTCGAGATCTGCATCCAGGAAAGCCCGGCGCACAACTGGGGCTTCCGCGGGCAACACGGCGACGAGATCGCTCTGAACTACAAGATCGACGTATAACCGTCCGGAACGACGGCATGAGCCTCTCCGAAAATTCCGGCGACGCAGGACTCCGCAGGGTCGTCGCCCGGGTCGCGGGGCTCAACCTCGCCTACTTCGGGGTCGAGTTCTCCGTCGCCCTCGCCATCGGCTCGGTCGCCCTGTTCGCCGACAGCGTGGACTTCCTCGAGGACGCGCTGGTCAACTTCCTCATCCTCGTCGCGCTGGGTTGGAGCCTGAAGCGCCGCGCGCGCGTCGGCATGGCCTTGGCGGGCATCCTCTTCATCCCCGGCATCGCCACGCTTTGGACGGCTTGGGACAAGTTCCTCCACCCCGTCGCCCCACCCCCGGTGCCTCTCGCCCTCACCGGCCTCGGCGCCTTGGCCATCAATCTCGCCTGCGCCCTGATGCTCGCCCGGCATCGCGGCACCGGGGGCAGCCTCGCCAAGGCCGCCTTCCTCTCCGCCCGCAACGACGTGGTCGCCAACATCCTCATCATCGCGGCCGGATTCCTCACCGCGTGGACGCTCTCGCCCTGGCCCGACCTGGCCGTGGGTCTCGGCATCGCCGCGATGAACGTGGGCGCGGCCAAGGAAGTGTGGGAGGCCGCACGGGCGGAATCGCGGGACGCGAACGACTTTCATCGTTGAATTTTCCCGAAACCCCTCCACCGCCGCGGCGGCAGGGAGGCCCACCCGCTCTTTTCCGTTTTTTAACCGTGCCTCGCCCCTCGATCTCCGGCCGGATAGGCCACCCCTTTTTCTAATTTCCGCGAAATCCGGCACTTGACCCGATTTTGGGTACTCCGGCGGAACCACATTCGATGGCAAAGACGACGACGAAGGCCGCAATCAAGCCCTTCCGCAAAATCATGGTGGCCAACCGGGGCGAGATCGCCATCCGCGTATTCCGTGCCGCCAATGAACTCGGTATCCAGACCGTGGCCATCTATTCGAACGAGGATCGCCTCAACCTGCACCGCTACAAGGCGGACGAGGCGTATCTGATCGGCGCGGGCAAGGCGCCCGTGGCCGCGTACCTCAGCATCGACGAGATCATCGAGCTCGCGCTCGACAAGGGCGTGGACGCCATCCACCCCGGCTACGGCTTCCTCTCCGAGAACGCCGACTTCGCCCGCGCCTGCGAAAAGGCCGGCATCGTCTTCATCGGCCCGCCGTCCGAGGTGATCGACGCGCTGGGCGACAAGGTCACGGCCCGCACCATCGCCGAAAAGGCCAACGTCCCAGTGATCCCCGGCACGCGCGAGCCGGTGGAGACGGAACAAGAGGCCCTGTTGTTCGCCAAGGAACACGGCTACCCCCTCATCATCAAAGCCGCGCTGGGCGGCGGCGGTCGCGGCATGACCATCGTGCACAACCGCGAGGAGCTGGTCACCGCCATCGCGCGCTCGCGCGACGAGGCCATGGCGGCCTTCGGCAACCCCAAGGTGTTCATCGAACGCTATCTCGAGGGTCCGCGCCACATCGAGATCCAGATCCTCGGCGACAAGCACGGCAACCGCGTGCACCTGTTCGAGCGCGATTGTTCCATCCAGCGCCGCCACCAGAAGGTCGTGGAGCTCGCGCCCGCGCGCAACCTGACCGACAAGCAGAAGCAGGCGCTGTACAAGGACGCGCTGGCCATCGCCGACGCGGTGGGCTACGTGAACGCGGGCACGGTGGAATTCCTCGTCGACAAAGAGGGCCGCCACTACTTCATCGAGGTGAACCCGCGCATTCAGGTGGAGCACACCATCACCGAGGAAATCACCGGGCGCGATCTGGTGCAATGCCAGATTCGTGTGGCCGAGGGGCATCCCCTCGACAGCGACGCCATCCGCATCCGCTCGCAGGCCGACCTGCAAATCACCGGCCACGCCATCCAGCTCCGCATCACCGCCGAGGATCCGGCCAACAACTTCGCCCCCGACTTCGGAAAGGTCACGGCCTTCCGCGCGGGCGAGGGCTTCGGCATCCGGTTGGATTCGGGGAATGGGTTCGACGGCGCGGTCATCTCCCCGCATTACGACTCCCTGCTCATCAAGGTGATCGGCTGGTCGCTCGACTTCGACGGCGCGGCCAACAAGGTGCTGCGCGCCATCCGCGAGTTCCGCATCCGCGGGGTGAAGACCAACATCCCCTTCCTCGAGAACGTGCTGCGCCACCCGGTTTTCCTTGAAGGCAAGTGCGACACGGGCTTCATCGAGCACCACAAGGAGCTGTTCGACTTCAAGCCGCGCCAGGACCGCGCCAACAAGTTGCTCGGCTATCTGGGCCAGGTCGCGGTGAACGGATTCCCGGAGATTCCCAAGGGCTTCAAGGCGGTGCGGCAGGATCCCCCGCCCGTGCCGGCGGTGCCGCGCGGCACGCCGCCCGAGTCCCCCGCATACAAGGTGTTCCGCGAAAAGGGCGCCGAGGGATTGGCCAAGTGGACGCTGGCGCAAAAGCACCTGCTCCTCACCGACACCACGTTGCGCGACGCGCACCAGAGTTTGTTCGCCACGCGCCTGCGCTCGCACGACATGTTCCGCGTGGCCCACGCCACGGCGCATCTGGCTCAGGGCCTGTACTCGCAGGAGATGTGGGGCGGGGCGACCTTCGACACCGCCATGCGCTTCCTCCACGAGGATCCGTGGGAGCGCCTGCGCGTGATGCGCAAGGCCATGCCGGGGCAGCTGCTCCAGATGCTGCTGCGTTCGGGCAACGCGGTGGGCTACACCAACTATCCCGACAACGTGGTGAACCGATTCGTGGACGCGGCGGCGAAGAACGGCATCGACATCTTCCGCATTTTCGACTGCCTGAACTGGGTGGAGGGCCTCAAGCCCTGCATCGAAGCGGTCGCGAAGACGGGCAAGATCGCCGAAGCGGCCATCTGCTACACCGGTGACATCACCGACTCCAGCCGGAAGAAGTATTCGCTGAAGTACTACGTGAAGCTGGCGAAAGAGCTGGAGAAGTCGGGCGCGCACATCCTCGCCATCAAGGACATGGCGGGCCTGCTCAAGCCCGAGGCCGCGCGCATTCTGGTGACGGAGCTGAAGAACACGCTGCAAATCCCCATCCACCTGCACACGCACGACACTTCGGGAAACCAGGTGGCGGCGCTGCTCGAGGCGGCGCGCGCGGGCGTGGACGTGGCCGACGCGGCGCTCAGCTCGATGTCGGGCATGACCTCGCAGCCGTCGATGAACGCCGTGGTGACCGCCCTCCAGGGCACGGCCCGCGACACGCGCATCGATCCGATGGATCTGCAAAAGCTGGCGGATTACTGGGAGCTGGCCCGCGAGCCTTATGCCCCCTTCGAGTGCGGGCTGAAGGCGGGCACGGCGGACGTGTACCTGCACGAGATGCCGGGCGGCCAATACTCCAACCTGCGCGCGCAAGCCTTCTCGCTGGGCTTGGGCCCGCGTTGGGAGGAGATCAAGCGCATGTACCGCGTGGTGAACGACATGTGCGGCGACATCATCAAGGTGACGCCGTCGTCGAAGGCCGTGGGCGACATGGCGCTGTTCATGGTGCAGAACGGCCTGAGCGCCGACGATGTGCTCTCGGGCGAGAAGGAATTGGCCTACCCCGAGTCGTTCGTGCAGCTGATCAAGGGTCTGATGGGCCAGCCGCCGGGGGGTTGGCCGCCGGCGCTGGTCAAGGCGGTGCTGGGCGACGAGGAGCCGATCACGGTGCGTCCGGGCAAGCTGCTGGAGGATTTCGATTTCGAAGCCGCGGCGAAGCTGCTGAAGACGCGTTATGGGCGGGAGTTCTCCGAGGAGGAGCTGCTCTCGTACGCGTTGTATCCCAAGGTGTTCGAGGAGTATGTGGGCTTTCACCGTGTGTTCGGCGATGTTTCGGTGCTCGATACCCCGACCTTCTTCTATGGGCTGGAGCCCGGGAAGGAGACGGCGTTCACCATCGAGGCGGGCAAGACGCTGATCGTGAAGCTGCTGGCGGTGGGCGAGCTGCAGGCCGACGGCACGCGCGTGATCTTCTATGAGCTGAACGGCCGCCGCCGCAACGGGTTCGTGCACGACCAGTCGTCGGGCGTGAAGACGAAGCAGCGCGACAAGGTGGACCCCGCCAACCCCGGCCACGTGGGCGCGCCCATGTCGGGCAAGGTGGTGGAGCTCGTCGTCCGCGTGGGCGAAGAGGTCGCCGAGGGGCAGAAACTGATGGTCACGGAAGCGATGAAGATGCTGAACGTGATCAAGTCGCCGACGGCGGGCGTGGTGAAGAAGATTCACATCGCCAAGGGCGACGACCTCGCGGCGGGAGACCTGAGCTTCGAGGTCGAAGCGGTGGTTTAACGCCGAAGACACCCCCCCGAACCCCCCAGAGGGGGGGATGGTGAGGTGAAGGGTCAATTCAAGGGCGGCTCGTCGGGATTAACCCTGCGGGCCGCTTTTTTATAACCCCAACACCAATCGCATTCCCTCGCCCACACGTCGCATCAAAGCCGGATCGAGTCGCCCGCACTTCTCCGTGAGAGCCGCCTTGTCCTGCGCCGAAAGCTGCGTCACGTTCGCCACCGAGTCCTTCGGCAAACCCGTCTTATGCTTGGGCAATAGCACATTCCCCGGCATGCCGGCCCGCGCCATGCTCCCGGTCAACGGCACGACGACCGCCGTATTCAACATCGAACGATTGAAACTATCCGTCTGAACAATCAGCACAGGCCGTCTAAACCCTGGCCCGGAACCATCCGGCTCCGCGAGATCCGCCCACCAAATATCACCCCGACGAATCGGCTCATCGTAGCCTACCATTCATCCCCCTCGGTGGCTTTCAGCAACGAACGGGTCTGAGCACGACGCCAAGCGGGGTCGAGATCGTTCTTCTCTTTGGCAAGCACCGTATTGATCTGGGCGGTGATTTGCTCTTCGCGCTGCCGCTCCAGGAATTCTCGCAGAGCTGTCACATAGACGTAACTGCGGGTCACGCCACGCGACTTCACAATCACCTCGATCTCGGCGAACACATCATCCGGAATGGAAATGGCTGTTTTCATACCTTAAGTATAACTTGTGTTATACCCGAAGCGCCACGCGGCCGCCCCCCGAAAAACCGCGGGATTCCACCGGGAGCCCCCATCCATGACCCCGATTTACCGAAAATCGGAATACCTTTTGCCCAGTACGTCTCGCACCCGCAACCCGCCGGAGAAATCATGACCCGCACCCGCACCCTCGGTCTTTGTGTCTTCGGCCTCCTCGCCGTGCTCACCGCCCCGAACCCGGCGCACGCCATCTCCGCCATCACCGCCCCCGGCACCGCCGACAGGGCCCGCGTGGGTGACGTGCTCCGCATCGCCTGGACCGATTTGGGAACCGGTCTCCTCCACTTGCACTACCAGAAGGGCGGCACCGACACCACGTGGTACAGCATCAGCTCGGTTGCGCCGGCGACTCCCGGCGAATACAAGCTCTGGCAGGTCCTCCCCCTCCCCGGCACCATGCGCATCCGTGCCACCATGGCCGTCGGTTCGGACATCTCGTATTACCACAGCGGCATCTTCAACGTCGTCCAGCTCGACGTCGGCCAGCCCGGCTTCCTCACCTCCTGGGCCGCGAACAGCACCCAGAACATCACCTGGACGTACTCCAACAACGCCATCCCGTTTGTGAGGCTGGAATATGCGCTCAACGGCGCCGATTCGCTGCCCACGTGGGTCACCATCCGCGACTCGGTACCCATCAGCCCGGCATCGTTCGCGTGGACGGTGCCGAACAGCAACACTTCGTACGCGCGCGTGCGCATCCGCGAAGTGAACAGCAACTCGGTCATCGCCGTGGGCAACGCGTTCGCCATCACCGGCGCCACGGGGATCAGGGCGGGAGCGTCGTCGTCGACCTTCGGGCTCTCCGTCGCCGGGTCGTCGGCCATCCGCTTCACCCTCAGCGAGGCTGCAGACGTGAAGCTCGAGGTGCTCGACGCCCAAGGTTCCGTGGTCGCCGCACCCATGCAGGGCCGTCGTGAGGCCGGTTCCTACACCGTGTCGTTGGACGGGAACCGTTTGCCCGCGGGGATGTACACCGTTAGACTGCGTGCCGGAGGACGGGAAGAGAGCCGGAAACTGGTCACGACGCCGTAACCGAAGGGTAAGTGAAGTTGTGACGGCACCCCATTGCTGTCATTCCCGCGTAGGCGGGAATCCAGACTGCAGCGAGGCTACCCCGTAGAGATTCTACCCCACTCACCGTAGAATATCTCCCCACAAATCGCGCCACTTTGGATTCTTCTCCTCAATCAACCGCATCTTCCACTGCCTGTTCCATTTCTTGATCTGCTTCTCCCGGACGATTGCCGCCTCCATCGATGCGTGAGCCTCGAAAAACACCAAATCAAAAACCTCGTATCGCCCCGAAAACCCCTTCTTGTCGTGCTTATGTTGCCAAACACGCTGGATGAGATTGCTCGTAACACCAACGTATAGCGTCCCATTGTAACCGCTTGCCATGATGTAAACGAACGGGTGTTTCTCGTACATGGGGAAAATGCCTCGTTGTAGGCCAAGCTTCACAGTCTGGATTCCCGCCTACGCGGGAATGACGAACGAGGAATCAACCTTGTACCTGTGTCTCGGCCAGAAACATAAAAGGCCCTGCCATCGCAGAGCCCTCGTCTATCAACACCTTCTTTTGCCCTATTGTCCGAAAGCCCTCACGCCTCGTCCCACGGGAACTCCAGCACGTCCCGGATATCCTTCGAGCCCAGCGCCAGCATCAGCAGCCGGTCGAAGCCCACCGCGACACCCGCGCATGCAGGGAGACCCGCCCCCAAATCCCCGAAGAAGCCTTCGTGCAGCGGAATCTCCGGCAACCCAAGCCCCAAGCGTTTCTTGTTCTCCGCTGTAAAGCGCACGCGGTACTCGCGAGCGTCGATGAGTTCCTTGTAGCCGTTGGCCAGCTCCATCCCGCCGCCGTACACCTCGAAGCGCTGGGCCAGGAAGGGTTCTTCCTGATCCGGTTCGGCCTGCGCCGCCAGCTCGATCGGAAAGTGATGCACCACCGTGAACTTGCCCGGATCAAAGGTCGGTTCCACCACCTCGGACATGAGGAAATTGAGCGCGTCCGTCTTCTCGGGAAACAGCGCCGAAAGCTCTGCGGGCGCGAATCCCCGCGCGGTGAACACCGGATGGCGCAGCAGTTCCTCGCGCGTCGCCTTGCGCGGGTGCAACCCCGTGCGCTCGACAAAGGTCTCCACGTACAGGAGGAACTCCGCCTCGCGATCGCCCGCCACGAGCGCGCAAACCTCCACCGCCTCCTCCATCATCCGCCGCAGCTTGAAGCCGAGGCGGTACCACTCGATCATCGTGAACTCGGGATTGTGCAGCCGTCCCGATTCCTCGACGCGAAAAGCCTTGCCGATGGAATAGATGTCGGGATATCCGCGCGCCAGCAGGCGCTTGAGATGCGGCTCCGGCGAGGTTTGCAAGTAACGGGTCCCGTCCACCGACGGCACCTCGATCACGCCGATATGGGCGTCGTGCGAGGCCCCGCGCGAGAGCAGCGGCGCCTCGATCTCCAGCACGTTCCGCGCGGCGAAAAAGGCGCGCAGGGCCGCGAGGCGGTCAGCGCGGAGGCGGGATGCGGCGATAGTATTGGGGGTGGCCACGTCGAACGGTCCGTTCCCTGTTGGGGCGCAATTGTTGGGGCGCAATATATTGCGCCCTTACGAATAGGGCGCTCGCGCCCTATTTCGCCCGTTCGACGTATTCACCCGTGCGCGTGTCGACGCGGACCTTCATGCCCTCGCCGATGAACAGCGGGATGTCGATCTCGGCGCCGGTCTCCACCGTGGCCTTCTTGGTCACGTTGTTGGCCGTGTCGCCCTTGACCGCAGGTTCGGTGTAGGTGATGACGAGATCCATGAACACCGGCGGCGTGACCGAGATGGCCTTGTCGCCCCAGTACGACACCTCGCACTCGGTGTTCTCGAGCAGCCACTTCTCGGCGCCGTCCATCAGCTCCTTGGGAATCTCGGCCTGCTCGAAGCTCTTGGTATCCATGAAGGTGTAGGTCTGGCCGTCGGTGTACAGGTACTGCAACGTGGCGTGCGAAATGTCCGCCTCCTCCACCGAGTCGCCCGACTTGAAGGTGCGCTCCAGCACGCGGCCGGTGATGAGGTTCTTGAGCCGCACGCGGTTGAAGGCCTGGCCCTTGCCCGGCTTCACGAACTCGTTTTCGATGATCATGCAGGGCTGCCCGTCCAACATGACGCGGAGGCGCTTGCGAAACTCGTTGGTGCTGACCATTCCCATGATGCGTGCCTTTCTAGCTTTGCCCGCGCGCCGAACGGGGAACACCCCCCGAAAAAAGCCCGAAAAACGGGTTATTTCGCGCGAAAACCCGTCAGGATGTAGCAACAAATGCAGCCCGTTCCAATCATGAATGACGGCATGCCGCTCCCCCTTCGACGAGCTCAGGGTGAGCGGCTTATGGCCCATTTCCGCTCATGCTGAGCCTGTCGAAGCACGAGCGGATGCCCGCTCCGGCATGGCAAGGCGCGCTCACCGCCGCCTTCCGGGATCCGCGACGCCTGCTCGATTTTCTGGGACTGGATCCCGCCCAAGCCCCGGAATCCCTTGACCTTTCCCCCCGCTTTCCGCTCCGCGTGCCCCGCGCCTACGCCGCCCGCATGCGCAAGGGCGACTGGAACGACCCGCTCTTGCGTCAGGTGCTCGCGCTCGGGTCCGAAAATGAAAGCCGTCCCGGATTCACAACGGATGCGGTGGGCGACACCGCCGCACAGGACGGACCCGCCGTGCTCCGCAAATACAAGGGGCGCGCGCTGCTGGTGGTCACGGGCCAATGCGCCGTGCATTGCCGCTACTGCTTCCGCCGCGAGTACCCGTATGCCGATCAGCAGCTTTCGAGTATGGAGTGGGACGATGTGTACGAACGGCTGGGGAACGACGCCGATGTCGAGGAACTGATTTATTCGGGGGGGGATCCCCTGTCGCTCTCCGACGACAAGCTGCGCCGCCACTTCGCCCGGGGTCTGGCGCTAAACCGCGTGCGGCGCGTGCGGATTCATACCCGCCTCCCCGTGGTCCTTCCCGCCCGCGTGGATGACTCGTTCCTGACCCTCGTCGAAGAGACGGCTGCGCAGAAACCCCTCTATCTCGTGCTGCACATCAACCATGCGCAGGAAATCGGTCCCGAGCTCATGGATAAGGCGCGGCTCCTGCGCGCCGCGGGCGCGACCTTGCTCAACCAATCGGTGCTGCTGCGCGGGGTCAACGACTCGCTGGAAGCGCTCGAGGCGCTTTCGCTGCGCCTGCTCGACGCGGGCATCCTTCCCTACTACCTGCACCAGCTCGACCGCGTCCGCGGCGCGCACGGCTTCGAGGTGACGGAAGAAGAGGGGCTGCGATTGATGGAGGCCCTGCGCACGCGCGTGCCGGGCTACGGCGTGCCGGCGTATGTGCGGGAGATTGCGGGGGAGAAGTCGAAGACGGTGGTGGGAGGAGGTAGGAGGTAAGGGGTAGGAGGTAGGAGCAGGTTTGTGCGTGAGCGGGTTTCCGTCCATATCCCGTTCGATGGTTTCAGCTGGTCCTTGGGATGTTCTGTCTATTACCTCCTCCCCCC
>JAUMHE010004305.1:0-16961 GCA_032359235.1 Enteromius mattozi | reverse complement strand
TGCGCCCGGGCGTGTACGCCGTCGCGGTGACCACCGCGCAGGGGCGTACCAATCGCTTGGTGACGGTTCAGTAACCGCCTGGCGCGGAATCGACCGTAGCTGACAAAAAGAGGCGGGCTTGTCCCGCCTCTTTTTTTGTGCCTTTCGGTTGGGTTTTTTGTGCGCTTCTGCTGGGGTTGGGTATTATTGCCCTGATTGCCCATGCGTCTTCGCCCGATTTATTCAACCGTCCTTCCCGGTCTGCTGCTCGCCCTGGGGGCCTTTATCGTCTATCTGCGGACGATGTCCCCCGGCGTGGGTACCGAGGATCCGGGCGAAATCGCAGCGGTCCTCCACACCCTGGGAATCGCGCACCCCACCGGATACCCCCTCTATACCATGCTCGGCTCGCTCTTCGTGCGATGGCTGCCGGGAGAGCCCGATATCTGGCGCATGAATTTGTTCGGGGCCGTGCTCACCGCGCTCTCGGTGTTCCTCTTCCACGAGGCCTTCCGCTTTTTCTTTTCGGAGAGAGGCCGATCGCTGTTCGGCGCGAACGCCGCACCGAAATTCGCACGCCCATCCTCGGAGCACGGAAATCGTGCATCCGCCATCGCGGCGACCTTGATCTTCGCGTTTTCGGGGGTGTTCTGGTTCGAGGCGGTGTCGGTGGAGGTGTACGCGCTGCACCTGGTTTTTCTCGCGCTGGTCACGCGACTTTTTCTGGGTGCGCTTGCCCAAGGGGCGTCCGGTGGGCACGCCTTTCGCCGCGATTCCCGTCCCGCCTCCCGTATGTGGCTCTTGTTCGCGTACGTGTTGGGACTCAGCTTCGCCCATCACATGATGACGGTGCTGCTGGCGCCGGCGTTCCTGTGGCTGTTCTTCCGTGTGCACGGGTTCGGGCGCGCGGCTTGGGTGCGCATCGGGGTGGCGGCGCCGCTGTTCCTGCTGGGCCTTTCCGCCTACACCTACCTCCCTTTGCGATCGATGGCGGGCCCGGTGATGAACTGGGGCGAGCCGACCACGGCCGCATCCTTGTGGAGGCACGTGACCGCCGCGCAATACGGCCGGCAGATGTTCTCCTCGTGGGAAATCGCGGGCCGCAAGCTGGCGCAGTTCACGGTGGATTTGCCCAAGGACTTCGGTTGGCCGGCGCTCGCGCTTGCGGCGGTGGGGCTGGGTCTTTTGGTGACGCGTGGAAAACAGGCGCGCGGCCTGCTGGTCTTCAGCCTGCTGGTGTTCGCGACGGGCCTGTTCTATGCGGTGAACTATGCCTTCGACGACCCGAACTTCAACTTGCACGCGCACTTCATGATCGCGCTTTGGGCCGGGGTCACGATCGGCGCCGCGTGGGAAACCGCAAGCGGTGCATGGCGCTTTCCCGTGCGCGCGTTGTGCGGGCTGGCTGCGCTGTCAACTCTCGTGCTCGGATTTTCGACGATGGACAAAAGCCGCGACACCTTGGTGGACGATTACGCGCGCAACGTGTTGTCGTCGCTGGATTCGAACGCAGTGCTGTTCACCAACGAATACGAGCGGATGGGCGGCCCGGCTTTTTACCTGCAAATCGTGAAGGGTTTTCACTCGGACGCCGCCGTGCTCGACATCATTCTGCTGGGCAACCCCTGGTATTTCGCGCACCTCGAGGCCCTGCACCCGTGGCTGATGGAAGCCTCGCGTCCCGAGATCACCGCCTATCGCGAGGAGCTAAACCGTTTCATCAACGGTCCCGCCGACACGGTGGCGTATCACGCACGATTGCGCGCCATGTTCTGTTCCATCATCGAAAAGAATCGCGCGGCGGGTCGTCCGGTGTACTTCACCACCCAAATCAATGCGGCGGAGGCTCCGGGCCTGCGCCTTGTGCCCTCGGGGATGGTGTTCCGGTTGGAGCGGGAAGACGCGCCGTTGCCCTTCATCCCGCCGCGCGATTTCCTGTATGCCCCTCTGCCGCCTCCGCGGGTGAACAAATTGTCGGAGCAGATTCAGGTGGAATACGCCGAAGGGTACGCCAACCAGGGCGCGCACCTTTTGGAGCACGGTGACACGGCCGCCGCAGTGGTACTCTTTCGCAAGGCGGTGTCGACTTACTCCGATTTTCCCGAAGTTCGCGTGATTCTGCGGGATTTGGGCGCCGCCCCCTGACGGGCGATTTACGAACGTTCGTAAACTGAGAACGCTTTTTTCGCCCGGGCCAATTCCGCGAGCGAAAGGGAGCGATACATTCCGCCCATGACCTTGCCGGGACTCCTTGCCATGCACGCGTCTGCGACCGAAGTCGCGGATGCCACCGCATTACGGGAGCGGGCGGGGGAGTCCTCCAGGGGACAGAATCAACCACGACCTGCAAGGGCGTTCCTAACCAAGGGAGTAGTCATGCGTATCAAACCGATTTTCACAATCGCCTTCATTCTGGCCGCGGCGGCGGCCGCGTTCGCGCAGGGAGTGCCGGGCAAGGACCGCCCGATCCGCGTGGGCCAATACAAGGGCACGGGTTCGGGCCAGTACTGGCACACCAACATTCACACGTCGGCGGATGTGCTGAATACGATTCTCACCAACAAGGACAGCGCCGCGCTGGTCCTGGGCGCGGATCCGGTCGTTCCCGAGAAGGGCTTCACCTTCACACGTTTCGGTCTCCCAACCGGTACCGGTACGCCGACCACCGGCCAGCGCGACGCCTTCATCGCGGCCTTGGATACTCTCGACGTGGTGATCATCAGTTGCTTCGTGGACATCGGCAACTCGATCTCGGCGGGTACGCCCCGCACGGCCCTCATGAACCACATTCAAACCAAGGGGTATATCGCCGTGCATGCCACCACCGATTCCTACGGCAGGTGGCCGGGCCTCGATAGCGTCCACGCCGCGCGCTTCCAGAATCACCCGACCTCCGATCGCAACGGAAGGCTGCGGTTGGATTCGCTCGACCAGTCTTACAACGATGCGGACTCGACCTGGAAGTTCCTCAACCGTTCATTGAGCGACACCACCTTCCTCGAAGAGTGGTTTTCCTTCACCACCAACGGCAACGTGATTCGCGCCTATCCCGGCGTGAAGGTGACGGTGAACATCGACGAGGCCAGCTACGCGGGCGGGCTGGGCAACGCGCGCGCCATGGGCGCCGACCACCCGATGAGCTGGTATCGCTACCTGCCCGGCGGCGGCCGCTTCTTCTATACCGCCGTGGGACATCAATCCAACAACTGGCAATTCGGTAACCGGCCCCGCTTCCTTAAGCGCCAGCTGTACAACGCCATCGTGTGGGCGTCCGGCTACGACACGGTGAAAACGGGAGGCGTTTCAATCGCGCCGTCCGCGAAGGCCAAGAGCCTCGCGGCCCACGACTCGCGCCTGGCGGTTTCGCCGAACGCGTTGACGGTGACGCTCATTTCCGGCGGCAGTCATTCGGTGGAGTTGCAAGGCGTGGACGGCAAGCGCGTGGCCTTCCAGAAGGGCGAGGGCGCGGGTCGTGCCTACAGCTTCTCCGGCCTGCGTCCGGGCGTGTATGCCGTCACGGTGAATGCCTCGGATGATCGCTCGGTCCGATTGGTCTCCATCCCCTAGGCCGTCGCGCGGGAGTTCTTCCCCCGCCGCGCGCTGAGGCGCTGAAAGGCTTAGTGGTTATGTCCGGAGTGGTCCTCTTCGTGCGACTCGGCGTCGCGCGATTCGGAATCGCGCGGCGGAATGTGCGGCGGATGCCGGCTCATCTTCGCCAGCGAATCCGGTGCGACCGGGAAGTTGACCCAGCGTTCGGTGGGCGCCGAGAATCGGCGCCGCACCGCTTCGCCCTCGTACAAGAAGTATTCCATCACGGGCGGGCGGTCGATTTCGGATCGCTCGTTCCACATATCCGAAATGATCGAAATCCGCTTCGTGCGCGCCGGAATTTTTCCGCCCATGGTGAACACGTGATTCTCGGTCTGAATGGAACCCGTGTCCAGCCCGTCCTCGCGACCCTTGCCGCCCTTCTTCCACGCGACGGCCTTGAGGAAAATGGGCTTTGCGTCGGCGCGGAGCCGGATCTTCTGCTGAAGGTATTGCTCCATGCTCAACTCGTAGCGACGGTACGCCTGAATCCCGGTGTCCGCATACAGGGGAAAGACGAACACGGTGTTCATCATGTCCTGGGCGTCGGCCTCGACCGTCACGGTAATCGAGTCCCGCGGCCAGAGGCGGATGTCCACGTAGGCCTCGCTGAAGTGCTGCGCCAAAGCCGCCGTGGGCGCGAGCGCCGTTGCCAACAAGAATGCGCGGGTTTTGCTTTTCAAAAGGGGGCCTCCGTGACTTGGGGGGATAAAATAGCAGGCTTTAATGATTTCGACGCAAATGGGCGTTCGAGGGGCGTTCGAATCCTGAGAACACGAGGGGCGGGGCGGAACAACCCGGTTGGCTGTCCCGTACCTACATTCCGGGTATGAAGTTTCACTTGCGACGATTCCTGATCCTCTCGATGACCTTGGCCGCGGTCTCGACCGCCGCCGCGCCGATTCGGGTGGGGATTTTGAAGGGTACCGGTGTGAGCAGCCGCTACTGGCATACCAGCATCCATACCGCGGCGGCGGCCATCACGGCCATGTTGGAGGATCCGGCGGGTGCGAACCTGGGTCCGTCCCTTCTCCTGCCCCCCCAGGAGTTCCATGTCGACATGTACGGCCCCGACGCCTCCACTTGCAGCAGCAGTGGCTGCGGTCCGACGGCGTCTCAGGTCACGGACTTCATCAACGCGCTTGACAGTCTTGACGTGGTCATCGTGCCCAATCTCGTGGACATCGGCAGTCGCATCACCACCACGGCGCATCGTCAACGCTTTAAGGATTTCTGGCTGCGCAAGGGTTTGGTCAGCCTTCATCAATCCACCGACAGCTACGGCACTTGGGCCGCTTGGGACAGCGCGCACGGTACCCGCTTTCAGAATCACCCCAGTAGCGATCGCAATGGCGCGATTCGCCTCGATTCGCTGGGCGCGCAAACTGCGGATGGCGCGTGGTGGATGCTGAATGCGGGCCTGGCCGACACCACCTTCCTCGAGGAGTGGTTGAGCTTTACTCACAATGGTGATGTCATCCGCGCCGTCCCGGGCATCAAGGTTCTGGTGAACCTTGATGAAACGCGAATCTCGGGGGGGTTGGGCGGCATGAGGGCGATGGGGGATCACCCGATCAGTTGGTATCGGGAGTTTCCGGAGGGAGGGCGACTCTATTACACCGGAATCGGCCATCGCGCAAACCTGTATCAAGGCGGAGCGCAACCGCGTTTTCTGCGTCGGCAGATTTATAACGCCGTGCTCTGGGCGGCGGGGTATAACGGAGATGGGTCGCGCACGGTGACGGGGATAAAGAGTCAGGAAAGGGTGGGGGGTCTCCCTGCAATCGCGCGAACCCTTTGGTCGGGGAATGCGCTTGAGGTCGAGGTCGTGCGTGACGAACCGCACACGGTGGAAATCCGCACGTTCGAGGGAAGGCTCGTCGAATCTCGTCGCGGCGCGGGAAGCGGGGTGCACCGGTTCGATCGGCTGCCCTCGGGCTCCACGCTTGTCGTGATGGTGAAAACACCCGCCGGTCGCGTGACGAAGTTGGTGGCCGCGCCATGAAGGCAAACTCCTGGCTTCTCGTCGCCGCGTTGGCCGCCTCGGCCACCGCCGCGCCGATCAGGGTGGGGATATTCAAGTCCTATGGCCAAGGCCGCTACTGGCACACGAGTATCCATACAGCAGGAGCTACGATTGCCTCGATATTGCAAAACCCCGACTCCGCAGGATTAGGGCCAGATTTACTGAAGCCGGCAGACGGGTTTGTCGCCGCAATTTTTGGAACACCCACCAACCGATCCGGATCAACGACCCTCGAGGAAGAAGCGGTCTTCTTCGCGGCGCTGGATACGATCGATGTCGTGGTCTTTCCGAACATCACTGAAATCGGAAATGTCTTCAGTGGTTCGCAACCCGAACAGCGAAGCCAGATTTTGGATCATGTCAGGACGAAAGGGCTTGTCAGTATCCACTCCACTTCCGACTCGTACGGAACTTGGCCTGCTTGGGATTCTCTGCAAGGCGCACGTTTCCAGAATCATCCCAGTAGCGACCGTAACGCGAATCTCCGCCTCGACACCTTGTCCGGAAAAGATGCCTCGTGGCATTTTCTGAACAAGGGGCTTGCCGATACGACGTACGCGGAGGAGTGGTTTTCATTTACCACCAATGCCCCCGTCATTCGAGCTACCCCGGGCCTCAAGACAACGGTCAACGTCGATGAGTCCTCGTACGTGGGTGGATTGGGCGGCGCCCGGGCCATGGGCGCAGATCATCCCCTGAGCTGGTACCGGATTCTCCCGGAGGGAGGCCGGTTCTTCTACACGGCCATTGGGCACAGGGCGAACCTTTATCAAGGTGGCGCGCAACCACGCTTCCTCCGCCGCCAGCTTTACAACGCCATCCTTTGGGCCGCAGGGGTCGATTCAAACGGCGTATCTGTTCGTGGAGCCGCGTCCGGAAAGGTGTCGAACTTCTCCGACGCCGCGCGCATCGCTTTCACGGGCACTTCCCTCGCCGTATCTGTCTTGCGCGATGGCCCGCACGCGGTGGAGATTCGGAGTCTTGACGGACGGCTTGTGCAGGCGCGGTGGGGAGAGGGCCGCGTCGTGCACGAGTTCGCGGGGCTTCGTTCAGGCGCGGTGTACGCGGTGTCTGTCACGAGCGGTGGGCGACGCCTCACGCGTATGGTGGTGGTGAAATGAAGCTTCGGTTCCTGATCCTTGTGGTCTTCACGACCGCGATCGTTCAGGCTGCACCGATAAGAGTAGGGATTCTCAAGGGCGTAACATCGGGGAGGTACTGGCACACCAGCATCCACCCCGGAAGCGCCGCCATCGCCGCCATCCTCTCGAACCCCGCCATGGCCGGGATGAACCAACCGATCATTCCGACGCAAGGTTTTAATGTGACGATGTATGGCGTGGATACGAGTTGTGCCGTAAGCGGCTGCAACCCTACCGCCGATCAAATTGGCGCGTTTATCGCGGCGCTCGACTCGCTAGACGTCGCCGTATTTATCAATAACATCGAAATGAGTGGGGTGATCCGCTCTCCGCAGCGCCAGCGCGTTGTCGATTTTTGGAAGACCAAAGGGGTCGTGAGTATTCATGGGACAACGGACACCTTTGGGGGCTGGCCCGCTTGGGATTCGCTGAATGCAGCGCGATTCCAGAATCACCCGTCCAGCGAACGTATGGCGACGCTGCGTCTCGACACCGTTGGAGCAGCGCATACGCATCCAGGCTGGCAATTCCTCAACCGCGGGCTTCCGGATACGGTTCGGATTTTCGAGGAATGGTTCTCTTTCACGCAAAATGCCAACGTGATCCGAGCCTACCCATACGTGAAAGCTACGGTGAATATCGATGAGAATTCTTACGAAGGTGGACTCGGGGGTGCCAGGGCCATGGGGGCCGATCACCCCATGAGCTGGTTTCGTGAGTTTCCGGAAGGCGGCCGGTTCCTCTTCACGGCTTTGGGCCACCGCAAGACCACCTTCGATAGCGTGTATTTCTTCCGTCGGCAACTTTATAATGCGATCCTCTGGGCCTCGGGATACAATGTGACAACCGCCGTCGACGAGGCTAGCTTCCCGCGTGCCTTCTCCGACGCCGCGCGCATAACCTTCACCGGTTCTGCTCTCGCTGTCTCCGTCCTTCACGAGGGCGCGCATTCGGTGGAGATCCGGAGCCTCGACGGCAGGCTCGTCCAATCGCAGCGCGGCGTGGGTCGCGTCGTGCACCGGTGCGAGGGGCTTCCGCAGAACGCGATGCTCGCCGTGTCCGTGAAGTCGGACGCCGGACGCGCGACGAAGCTGGTCGCTGCGCCCTAGCGCACACCGCACGACCTCGCAGCGCGCCCAAAGAAAAAGGGGGACCGGACTCCGGCCCCCCTCTTCTTTTTTCGGCGTTTCCGAAACTACCGCGAATGCCCCGTGCGGAACATGACCGTCTGGATGGACGTCATCTCCTCGATGGCGAAGCGCAGGCCCTCGCGGCCGAGGCCGCTCTGGCGGTTGCCGCCGTAGGGGATCATGTCCGGGCGCAGGTGCGGGCAGTCGTTGACCACCACGCCGCCGAAGTTCAGCGCATGGATGGCCTGGAACACGCGCTCGATATCGCGCGAGAACACCGCCGCCTGCAGGCCGTACTGCGTGTCGTCGGCTTGGCGCAAGCCTTCCTCGAAGCTGTCCACCTTGATGATGCTCACCGCGGGGCCAAACACCTCCTGGGCGATGACCTTCATGGTCGGCTTGGTGTTCTCCAGCACTGCGGGCTGCAGCAGGTTCTTCACGCGCGTGCCGCCGGTGAGCAGGTTGGCGCCCTCGGCCACGGCCTCGTTGATCCACGATTCCACGCGCACGGCGTCCTTTTCGAGGATGAGCGGGCCCACGTCGGTCTCGGGGTCGAGCGGGTCGCCGACCTTGAGCTTCTTGACCTCCTCCACGAACAGGCGCTTGAACTCGTCGTAGCCGGCGGCTTCCACATAAATGCGCTGCGTGGAGATGCACACCTGGCCGGAGCAGTAGTTGGCGCCGATGGCGGCCTTGGCGGCGGCATACTTCATGTCGGCGTCGGCGGCGATGACGATGGGCGAGCTGTTGCCCAGCTCCAGCGTCACCTTCTTCAAGCCCGCGTTGGCGAGGATGTTGAGGCCCACTTCGAGGCTGCCGGTGAAGGTGATCTTGGCGATGTCGGGGTGCTTGACGATGGCATCGCCGAGCACCGAGCCCTTGCCGTGCACCAGGTTGATGACGCCCGGCGGCAGGCCGGCTTCTTCAAGCAGCGCCACGATCCACGCGCCCGTGAGCGACGTCGCTTCGGCGGGCTTGAGCACGATGGTGTTGCCGGCCGCGAGCGCGGGGGCGATGTTGTGCGCCGCAAGATTCAGCGGGAAGTTGAACGGGGTGATGGCGCCCACGATGCCCAGCGGCTTGCGGTGCCAGAAGCCGAACAGGCCCTCGCCGGACTTCACCGCGTCGAGCGGGATGGTCTCGCCGTGAATCTGCGCGGCTTCTTCTGCGGCCAAGCGGAAGGTGTCCACCGCGCGATCGACCTCGAAGCCGGCGTACTTGACGGCCTTGCCCACCTCGCGCGCGATGCACTTGGCGATCTCGGCGCGGTTCTCGGCCAAAAGCTGCGAGGTCTTGTTCAGGATCTCCGCGCGCTTCCAGATCGGCATCTTGGCGATGAGCGGCTGCGCGGCCTTGGCGGCGGCCACGGCGGCGTTCACCTCGTCGACGCCGGCGCCGGAGAGCTCATGCGCCACTTCGCCCGTGTACTTGTTCATCACGGTCACCTTGTTGGGACCGTCCACCCACTTGCCGCCGATGTAAAGCTTGGTGGGGGGGAAGGGGGTCTTGGCGATCATGGGGGACTCCTGTTGTAAAAACTTCGCCGGGTCCGGATCCGGCGTTTCGCCGGAGGGGACGGAAGGAAAAAGACATCGGAAGCGATCCGAAAGCACCCCCGAATCGCGGGGAAAACCGCGGCTGGAGGGGGTAAAATTCTAACCCCCGGCGGCAACGTTTTCAACGAAATTCATTTCGCTGGTATCCATTTTCCAATACTCCGATGTCTTGTCACAGCGCCGAGTTACAGGAATGCCGTACGCGTGATTTGGCACAGGGATTCGGTTGATATTTGTCGTTTTTACAGGTAATTTCAAATCTCCCGTTGCGGCCCCGGGATGGGTTCCGCAGGGTGGCCCCACCCCCATCATTCGGGGCCGGAGAGGAACACCGTGAGCAAGAAGAAGATTCTCATCATCACCGGCGACGGCGGCGAGACGTACGAGGTCCTGTACGCGAAGCACCGCTTCATGGAAGCCGGCTACGAACCCGTGATCGCGGCCCAGAGCAAGAAGCGGTTGCACCTCGTGATCCATGACTTCGAGCCCGGCTGGGACACCTACAAGGAGCGCCCCGGTTACGAATTGTCCGCCGACATCACCTTCGACAAGGTCAAGGTCAAGGACTACCTGGCCGTGTTCTGCATCGGGGGTCGTGCGCCGGAGTACCTTCGCAACAACAAGCACGCGGTCAAGATCCTGCAAGACGCCGACAAGCTCGGCCTGTGGCACCTCTCCATCTGCCATGGTCAGCAGCTCTCCGCCGCGGCGGGCCTGCTGCGCGGCAAGAAGGTCACCTGCTACGAGAACATCCGTCACGAAGTGATCGCCGACGGCGCGTTCTACCAGAAGGAAGAGGCGGTGCGCGACGGTCGGGTCATCACCGGCCAGACCTGGCAATCGCACCCCTGGTTCTACAAGCTGGTGTTCGCAGCGTTCAACGAGAAGCCCGCCGCCAAGGCCAAGAAGTAAGTTCGCCGCATGGGAGCGTTCACCACGCGTGGGGGAACCTCCCTGTATTTCGAAGAGGTGGGTTCAGGCCCTCCCGTTCTTTGCCTGCATGGCATCGGCGGGGGGGCCTATTTTTTTACCGGCTTCGCGCGGCGCATGGCCGCGACCCACCGCATCATCACGGTCGATCTCCCCGGCACCGGCCGTAGCCCGTCGGGCGTCAACCCCTTCACGCTGGAAAGCATGGTCGCCGACCTCGGCGCTTTCGTGCGCGAAGTCGTGAAGGAGCCGGTGATCGTGCTCGGGCATTCCTTCGGCACCATCCTCGCGCTCAAGGCGTGGGAGACGTGGCCGGCGGGTTCCATTCGCGGCATGCTCTTCGCCTGCGGCTTGCCCAAGGCGCGTCCCAACATCCATGAGCGATTGTCGGTGCGCGCGGCGGAGATTCGCGCGGGCGGTATCGCGGGGTGGGGCCCCAAGGTGTCGCCGGGGGTGTTCTCGAAGGCGACGATGGCGGCCAAGCCCGAGGTGGTGGCGCTGTTCGAACGGCTGTTCGAGGAGCAGGCGCCCGACACCTACACGCACATCATCGACGTGCTGCTGGCGGCGGATATGAACGCGATCGTGCCCACCGTGACGGCGCCGTGCGCGGCCATCGTCGGCGCCGACGACTCGTACGCCCCGCCCGACGCGGCGCGGGAGTTCGTGTCGCACCTTTCCGTGCCGTGCCCGCTGACGGTCATCGAAGACGCGGGGCACATGCCGTTCTACGAGAAGGCCGGGCAGTTCGCGGAAGCGACCACCACCTTTCTCAACGGCCTTAAGTAACAACCGGAAACAAAAAAGCCGCCGATCCGGAGATCCGCGGCTCGACGCGACGGGCGGCGACGGATGCCCGGAAGGCCCCCGGGATCCGCCGCGTTTCCTCGGTCAGAAATTAAACACCGGCATGAAGTAGAAGAAGTAACCCGGTGAGTTGGGCTGCGACGAGCTGGTGTACTTCGTCGTCGCCGTGGAAATCCCCGCCATCCCCGCGTCCGGAATGAACGCGCCCGCGCCGATCACGATGTTCGACCGGGGGTACAGGCTCAGGTGCAGCTCCGCGTCGATTTCCGTGCCATAAGGCTTGTCCGCGCCCGACGGCGCGTTTTGCGGCGTGAAGTAATGCGCCTGGCCGATGAAGGTCGCCGAGCGGGTCTCGCCCTTCCAAACGGGGGCGGCCACGTCGACGCGGTAGTCGATGATGCCCGAGCGCGGGTTCGCCAGGAAGTAATCCATCCATCCGAAATAGGCGTGTCCGAAGAAATAGTTCGCGCGATACATCGTCGACTTGTCGTCCGTCAGGTCGTCGTCGCCGCTCATGGCATCGACGCCGACATTCGCCTTCAGGCCGCTCGGCAGCGCCACACCCGCGCGCAAGGCCACCTGCCACGCCGCGCTCTTGAGATCCTGGGTCAGGGTGTACACCTTGCCGGTTTGGTACAGGAACTCCTCCTCAAAGGTGAAGATGCCCTGCTTGCCGACCACGCGCTGGCCGATATAGTAGAGGTCGTAACGCGTCGAGGCTTCGCCGCTGTAGGTCGTGGCCAGACGGCTTTGGTCGAAAAACGCCGACCCTTCCACGGTGATGTCGGGAGTGAGTTGGCGGTTGTAGTGAAGACCGGAGAGCAGCAGGCGATCGCCCGTCGCCCGCTCGGGCTGCGTCGTGCCGGCGGGGGTGAGGCCGCCGCTGCTATCGGACACGAGGAAGGTGAACGCCGTCAGGTCCGCGTTCTCCATGCTCCAGTTCGCCGAAAGACCGTCGAACGCGCGCGAGTAGGGATGCCACTCCAACGTCGAGAGGTAGCGGCCCGCGCCCAGCTGCATCTTTTGGCGGCCGAAGGTGATTTTCACGGGGCCTTCTTGCACCGCGATGTAACCCTGCAACAGGTCCACGCCTTGGCGGTTGCCTGTCGAGGCCGTGTGCGGCGGATTCGTGCCGTTCGGCTCCGAGCCCAGGAAGCGCGTGTCCTGAATCTCGACCTTGATCTCCGTGCTCAGCGACGGCGTGGCCAGAAAGCCGAGGCGCGTGCGCACGTGGGTGTTCAGCATCGACTTGTTCGCCGACGTGTCGTACAGCGCCTTGTGGTCGAACTCGGCGCGCGGGCGCACCTGTCCGAAGAAGGCCGGCTGCGGCACGGAATACGGCGAGCCTTCGGGGGGCGCGGCGTGGAGGGCAGCTGCGGCGCACAGCGCCGTCAGCAGGGGGGTTTTAAGTGAGGGGGTTCTCATGGGGTCGGCTCCTTGTCGGGGTGGGGGTTGTCTGTGGGGTGGCGTTTCTGTCGGGAAGTCGGGTCGGGCGATTTCAATAGATAAAATAGTCCATTGAAGGGTGTGCAGGAGCGGCGCGTTTTTTCGGGTTTTTGCCGGATCGGGGTCACCATTTCTTGTATCCGAGGAACTTGCCGTTCATCGTGATCTTCACGCGATCGCCCTTGGGGTCGGGCACCTTCTCGATATCCAGGGTGAAATCGATGGCGCTCATGATGCCGGGGCCGAACTTTTCCTCGATCAGCGCTTTGAGCGTGCTTCCGTACACATAGATGATTTCCTGGAAGCGGTATTGCAGGGGTTCCTTGGGGACGGTAGGCGACGCCTCGCCCTTGTCGGCATATTCCGTCAGGGCCTCCGCGATGTCCTGCGACAGGCCGAGCGCCGCGACCGCCTTTCCGGCCGCGTCAAGGTCCAGGGCGTTCTCGCCGAGGCAGGCGGAGGTTGTGTAGACCTCCGAGAGCCCCGTCGCGGCGGCGATGTCCGCCCACGCGAGCCCCTTGGCCTTCTTCGCGGCGAGAATCGCCTCTGTCATCGCGGTCTTGTTCATCCTCTCTCCTCTTCCGCATTTCCGCGGCATGGCTTGTCCCTGTGCGGCCCTGCAAAAGGCCGCCTTGCCGGGTGACCCACGGGTCACCCTTACGATTCTTCGGTGTCTGTCAGGCGGCCTGGCGGGCGTGTCCCGTGGAAATCAGGTAATGCACCAGTTTCTTGCGCAGGGCCACGTAATCCGCACTCTCCAGCATGTCCTCGCGCGTGCGCGGGCGCGGGAGATTGATCTTCACGTCTTCGGCGATGGTGGCGCGCGGGCCATTGCTCATGAGCAGCACGCGGTCGGAGAGGAAAATCGCCTCGTCCACGTCGTGCGTGATCATGATGACGGTCTTGCGCGAGCTCTCCCAGATGCGGTTCAATTCGTCCTGCATGCCGCCGCGCGTGAGGGCGTCGAGCGCGCCGAACGGCTCGTCGAGCAGCAGCACGTCGGGGTCGGCGGCGAAGGCTCGCGCGATGCCGACGCGCTGTTTCATGCCGCCGGAGATTTCCCCGGGCTTCTTGTGGGCGTGCGCGGCGAGGTGGACCATCTCCACGAGGCGCATCGCCTCGTCCTTGCGCCAGGCGCGCGGCTTGTCGGGATGCTTGCCGTCCACCGCGACGCGCACGTTGTCGAGCACCGTGAGCCATGGCAGCAGCGAGTGCGACTGGAACACCACCGCGCGGTCGAGGCCCGGGCCGGAGATTTCGCGCCCGCCCACCAGCACGTGGCCGTGCGTCGGCATCGCCAGACCGGCCACGATGTTGAGCAGCGTGGACTTGCCGCAGCCGGAGTGGCCGATGAGGCTGACGAACTCGCCGCGCGCGATCTGCAGGTTCACGTTGTCGAGCGCGTGGTAGCGTGTGGCGCCGGATCCGAAGATCTGGTGAATCCCCTCCATGTGAACGAAGCGCGAGTCCATCCGGTTTGCTTCACGGGTTTGTTCTTGCGAGGTCATGGTCATTCCTTTCGCGTTCGGGCCTTGTGAGGGTCCTTGTGCGGGATCTTAGTCGAACTTGGTTCCGAACAGGCGGGCGATGCCGGCGACCACACGGTCGAGCAGCAGGCCCACGAGTCCCACGTAAATCACCGAGACCACGATGTCGCTCATGCGCGAGCTGTTCCACGAGTCCCAGATGAAGAAGCCGATGCCGACGCCGCCGATGAGCATCTCGGCGGCCACGATGGCCAGCCAGGCCATGCCGATGGAGATGCGCAGGCCGGTGAAGATGTAGGGGGCGGCGGCGGGGATGAGCACGAGGAAGAAGTAGCGCGGACCGCGCACGCGGTACACGCGGGCCACGTTCTGGTAGTCGGCGGGAATGCGCATCACGCCCACGGAGGTGTTGATGAGGATGGGCCACACCGCGGTGATGAAGATGACGAAGATGGCGGAAGGGTTGGCCTGGTTGAACGTGGCCAGCGAAAGCGGGAGCCACGCCAGCGGGGGAATGGTGCGGAGCACCTGGAAGATGGGATCGAGCGCCTTGTACGCCAGCACCGACTTGCCGATGATGATGCCGAAGAGAATCCCGAACAGGGCCGCAAGGGCGTAGCCTTGGGCCACGCGCTGCAGGGAGGCCCACAACTGCCATCCCAGTCCCTTGTCGTTGGTGCCGTTGTCGAAGAAGGGGTGCGCGATGTACTGCCACGAGTCCGTCATGGTCTGCACCGGGCCCGGCAGCGTGACGCCTGCACGCTTGCTGTAGGCTTCCCAGATGAATCCCAGCACGACGAGCGCGAGAATGGGCATGAACACGGTCTGCAAGCCGCGGCGGATGCGCGCCGCTTTTTCGGGGTCGCTCGCGTCTTCCTTGAAGGCGGGAGAGGGGGCGCTTCCCGGTGCGCCGGGTGCGCCACCTGCGGTCGGCTTCCCGGAAATCTCGGAAGTCGGCGCGTACGAGGGGCTCCCGTTGGGGCGGCCCGCATTCAGCGGCTCCGCTTGCGCTCCCGCAGCCTGCACGACAGGGGCTGCGGCTTGCGGGAGGGTGTTGATGTCGAGGATCATGGCTATTCTCCGTTGTCGAATTTCCTCACCCCTCCCCCCGGCCCCCTCCCCTCTCCTCGACGCGTTGCGTTTGGAGGAGAGGGAAGGGGGTGCCCGAAGGGCGGGGGTAGGGTGAGGACCCTTTATTTCTTCCCGTCCAGTCGCTTGATCTTCAGCTTGGCGAGGTATCCTTCCGGGTCTTCCGGGTCGAACACGACGCCGTCGAAGAAGGTTTCCTTGCCGCGCGAGTCCGACTTGGGAATCATCCCGGCCTGACCGATTTCCTTCGCCGCTTCCTTCCACAGGTCGGCGCGATTCACCTGGGCCACGACCTTGTCGTAGTCCACGCCGTTCGGCAGGAAGCCCCAGCGACGCGTTTCGGCGAGGAACCAGATGTCGTGGCTCTTGAAGGGGAAGGACGCGTTGTCGCGCCAGAACTTCATGTACTCGCCCTTTTTGCCGGGCTTGCCGTCGCCGTAGTCGGTGATGCCTTTGATGCGGGGCAGGATGTCGCTCACGGCGCAGTTGATCCATTGCTTTTGCGCCAGGATCTTCGCCATCTCCTCGGCGTTTTCCGGCTTGTCGCACCACATCTGGGCCTCCATCACCGCCTTCAGCAACGCCTTGGTCGCCTTCGGGTTCGCATCCACCCAATCCTTGCGCATGGCGAAGGATTTTTCGGGGTGATCCTTCCAGATCTCCTGCGTCTGCACGGCCGTGTAGCCGATCTTCTGGTTGATGAGCTGCTGGTTCCACGGTTCACCCACGCAGAAGGCGTCCATGTTGCCCACCCGCATGTTGGCGACCATCTGCGGCGGCGGGATCACGATGGTGTTCACGTCCTTGTCCGGGTCGATGCCGCCAGCCGCCAGCCAATAGCGGATCCAGTAGTTGTGCGTGCCGGTGGGAAAGGTCATCGCGAAGGTCAACGGCGCCTTGCGCTTCTTGGCGGCATCCACGTAGGGTTTGAGCGGTTTGGTGTCGGTGGAGAGCTTGAGGTCGGCGTACTTGGAGGACACGGATATCGCCTGGTTGTTGTAGTTCAGGCGCGCGAGGATGTACATGGGCACGGGCTTGTTACCCTTGGTGACCAGTCCCAAAGTCATGGCGTAAGGCATGGGCGTGAGGATGTGGGCGCCGTCGATGCCGCCGTTGGGCGAGCCGAGCTCCAGATTGTCGCGCGTGGCGCCCCAAGAGGCTTGCTTGATCACCTCGACGTCGGTCATGCCGTACTTGGCGAACAGGCCTTTTTCCTTGGCGATGGCCAAAGGCGCGAAGTCGTTGAGCGCGATGTAGCCGAGTTTGGCCTTGGTGACCTCGGGCTTGTCATCGGCCCGCACGGAACCGGCGGCGAGCGCCAGCGCGAACAGCACGAAAGCCGTCCTGCGGACGCGGAAGAAAAAGAACGAAAACATGAAGTGGTTGCGCATATGTCCATCCTGTGGTCGTTTCAGAGCAAGTCTCTGCGCGACGATGCGGGTCAACGCGCGCAGCCTTTGCTCCAAAAGCCCGGACGGACCGGGGCGGCGGGATAGCCCGCTCGCCGTGGGCCTCCGTTCACCCTTTCCCAAGGGCTTTGCGGCGGCCGACTCTCAGTTGGCGTTCACCGTTTCGTGAACGTTTGCTTCAATCGCAAGCACCGTGCCAACCGTAGAATGAAAGAACCGGGTTCTTTGGAATGCCAAACCAAATTCGTCCTTGCCTAATATATGCGCGAGGTTGCGAACTTGTAGTTTCGGTTCGGCTCCCACCCCTCATGAGCGCCGTGTCATTTCGATTCCTTCCCGAATCGGCAAAAAATTGACAGAATCTGTTTGTCA
>JAUMHE010004196.1:0-49562 GCA_032359235.1 Enteromius mattozi | reverse complement strand
TTCAGCTTTCAGATCATGTATAAATCTCAATTTCGGAAAATTAACACTTACGACTGGTTTTGTTGTCCAGGGTCACACACATATATATACATACACGCACACAATAAAAATACACAGTACACACACATATATTGTATAAACCAAAACTTTTATTTCGGATGCAAAATAAATTAATCACAATTAATTATTGCGTTGCCCAGCACTATTGTCATGAGTGCATCAGGGCATCAGCATTCACCACATCTCTATTGGACTCTCTCTCTCACAAACTCCACTTCCCATCAGCCACTGCACCTCTACACCTGCTAGCACTCAGTATCATCACCAGTTGCTGCGAATTATCTCAGCAACTCTGTCATTAGGACTCTGCTTAAATATCACAGTATTGGCCTGCATAGGCAATTTCTAAGCGTTCCTGGTTCATGTTTGTTTCTGTTGTTTTTGACCTTGTTCTGTTATCTGACTCTGTGATTGTTCGCCACCTGCCTCGATCCTTTGCTTTGTATTTTGACCATGATTTTGCTCTTCCTCTGTTGAACCTGTCTGCCTGTGATTTTGACCCTGTTTGTTGACTTCTGAAAAAAAGCTCTTGTGAATGGATCTGAACGCCCACGTCTCCTATGTTACAACTATAAATACATAAGCATTTCTTTTATTAATATTTTCAGTAATAGGAAGTTTCTGTATTCATTTCAGATAGAATTTAATAGAAAAGGACTATTTTGTTTATAAATTAATAATTATTTTTAATATTGTTTATTATTTTCATTATTATACAAATTATTTATATTTTTTTATTAATTATAATTAATTATTTTTTTACAAAAAATATCATGTTATTATGTAACTATAAAATAATTTGGTAAAGTAAATGTAAGAATAAAATTGTAGTGTGTGTGTGTGTATATATATATATATATAATTTCATTTACAAACAAAATATTGAATCAACTTTTCAAACAATTTAAAATAAAATCTTTTTTATTAAATTATTTAAATGAAATCATTTACTTTTTTATGTTTATATTAACATAACATTTTAATATATAATATAAATTTTTAATTTTTTAAAATGTTTAATAATTTTTTTAATAAACTTTAATAATTGAACATTATTCATTAAATTCATTTATATATTATCATATTTATATATAAATAAGATTCTCTCAATAATATTTCTGTAAGTCTCTCCTGCAGTTACAACAAAGCATATTTTACATTATCCAGTATAACGTTATCATATTCATTTAATCAGCAGAACTCAACAAACATCAGTTTTCAGAACAATGCATGTTTGTAATGCATTAAAACATGTATGAAGAATCAACAGAAATTTAATTTGGGATATTATTTGAACCGAATCCCACATCAGAAGAACTCCAGGACTTTTATTCGATGGCAGTTCATTTCACAGTTTATAAACTGTTTCAAAATGCCCATTTACGGTTTGTCCCAAAATCCATCGAGTTATTGGCAGCTCATTTAGAAGCTTGCTGTGCATAAAATCTTCTGTGCATACAGTAATACAGCATTTGACCCAAGGTTTGTCTGGCCTGGAAAGAATAGCTAAACGTCTCTGTCTGCAGAGAAAATACAAACCTAACTGCTCTTTTAGTAAACCTGCACATCCCTCTGTCCTGTCAGATACAATCCCCACTAAATGATAACCCATCATGCTTTGCATTCTCAGCCCTGATTGGAGGGTCGATGCAGATTTGGGCAGAGGTGCAGGAAAGCAGCAGGAAACATGAATCAGCTGAGCGATCAGGCTCTATATCTCCTGCTGTCCGGCTGTGTGTGATGCTCGATAGAGACACTGCTGAGACACCAGGCTCTCTCTGGAGATCGATGCTAGCTGGACTGTTCTGCTCACACAGGACTTTAACTTCGAGGATGTGCTCCAATTGGATCAAGAATCCACAAAGAGAGGATGATTATTTTGCTCTGTGACTGAGAGATAAACTTTAGATGAACGCTAATGTTTGCTGTCTGCTCCAGAGAGACTCTCATAATCATATAAAGCATTTAGCGATAACCAGCCCGTCTTATCACTGTGTTACCGAACAACCCTCTCAGCTGTTATACGATACGAGAGCATTATCAGACCATGTCAGAACGTACGTTTGCTGTTGCGATTTCCCCCTTGTCGCGTCCTGATGTACACTGTATATCTTTACTGAAATCAAAGACAGATGACGAAACAATATATTTAATATATTTGGAGTGAAATGCTACTCCCTGCAAAGTAGTATATACTGTGTAATGGCTATAACAAAGAAGTAGTACCAGTATGTGTGTAAGGAGGCGTCAGAGGCATTCGGATCCATTTGCAGGCTTTATTTGGAATAACAGACAGGCAGGGTCGAGACACGGCAAGCAGGGCAATCAGAGGCAAGACAAAATCACAGTCGATATCCAGGCAAGGGGTTCAAGGCAGGCAGCAAGAGTCGTAAACGTTAGAACAGATCAAAGGTTATACACGGATAGGCAAAATACACACAAGGATAAACGCTCGGGATTGTTGCAAGGCAAACAAAACTTCGCGTCGAGCTAGCGGGAGAAGCTCGTTTAAAAAGGGTGGATAATGAGCAACACCTGGAGACAATCAGTTCCGGGTACGTGGGTCAAAACAGTCCGGGCAGAACCACTAATAGGGGAGAGTGGGGGCAGTTGCAACACTTTTTACATTTCCTTCAGTTTCTCAGCGACCGTTTGTTTTAGAAAGACAAAATTTATATATATTAAACCCATACATGTCACCCACCTGCCCATACTGCCGCAACATGTGTACATATCATAATATGGAAGTAATTTGTACTTAAATGGACCCTGAAAAATGTTGCAACTGTCCCCATATATGGCATATAAGCACACAAACTGATTTATTTTAAGTAAAGAATCATAGCATTGTATTCACAATTCCCCATCTGACTCACAATTGTGGCAAATGTAAATGGAACCACCATCAGTGCAGGCTTCATGAGCCCATGCCCTGCACTGACAACATTGTAGCCACACCTCTCTCGGTCTGGAGTAGTTCTCCAAACAGACAATGCAAAAATCTTCTTCTTTCTCAGAGTCACTGTCTCTGTATGCTTTTTCTTCTTGGTTTTCTTTAGGCCTACCTTGGTTTGTTGGTTTGTTTCCAGTGTGTTCTTTGTCAGTTTTCTCTTAACCTTTGTTGGCTTTCTCTTTGCTTTTGCTTTCTCCCTCTCCAAAGCCTCCTTTTCGGGGGTGTCTGTCAGGATGGCCGATTTGCATTTTTTCCTACCGTTTGCTTTTGTTAACTTCCATGGCTATTGAAATATGTTCTTTATCAAACCACTGAATTGCCTTTTATATCTATTTTATCTAATTGTCATTAATGTTGCCATGAGGGACAGTTGCAACACCATGTGGGGACAGTTGCAACAATGCGTTGCAACTGCCCCCCCCCCTGGCAGCCATCTTAAAACTAGTGATACTAGCCTAACACATTAGCTTTAACACATGGTTCCTATGTCTGTTAAGAGCTAAGAAACTGCACATTCAAAATATATAACTATAAAGATCAATACCTGAACAGTTTAGACAGTATAAAAAAAATTCTGGTCATAAAAAAAATTACTTTTTTAACTCAAATTTCAGATCTCCCAGAAAGAATGATGGCATGTGGCTGTTAACTTCCAGAAGGAAGGAGAGGCCTTTTGAGCATGTGCAGAGGGAGTTTCATGGCTCTAGGTCATTCCTGATTGGAGAAATCAGCAATGTTGCAACTGCCACACGTTGCAACTGTCCCCACTCTCCCCTACTCGGGGGAAGGTTATCGCTGGTGCCGTTCAGAGAGAGCCACAGAGGTGCGGCTCGTTACAATGTGAAATAGTGCACTACCAGTAAATATTTAAAATAATTGTATGCCATATATTGTCACTTAATCTCATTCTGTTGCATGTTCAGTTTAGCAAGTGGTATCCAGTAATCATATTAGAAATAAACATTCTTCATTTTATTTTGTTTTGTTTTGTTCTTATCTATTCTCAGTTTAATTTAATTTAATTTAATTTATTTTTGTATTTAATTTATTTATTTTATTATTATTATTTTTTATAGAATAATGCCTGGAATTTAGCCAGTGGTATCCAGTAATCATATTAGAAATAAACATGCTTCACTTTATTTTGTTTTGTTCTTTTTAATTTAATTTAATTTAATTTAATTTAATTTAATTTAATTTAATTTAATTTAATTTAATTTAAGTTTAGTTTAGTTTAGTTTAGTTTAGTTTAGTTTAGTTATTTTTATATTGTATTTAGTTTTAATAGAATAATGCCTGCATTTTAACAAGTGGTGTCCAGTAATCATATTGGAAATTAACACTCTTATTTTCATTTCATTTCATTTCCAGCATGGAATAATGTCTGCATTTTTTCTAACTATTTTTAAAGAATATTTGGCAGTATTAAATGTTTGCATGTTCTATTTATCAAGTGGCATCTTGTAGTCACAATTATGAATAATTATGTTCAAACTGCTACCATACTATACTGTTTCTGCAGTATATACTGTAGTATGCATACTATTATCTGAATACATTAAATACAACACGAGCTACAAAATGTTCAATTAAATTTTTATTTTTAGTATTTATTTGTGCTTTTGTCATTTTGATTATATTTAATATTTCTGTTTAGCTTGGTTTTATATTTCAGTTTTAGTACATCGGACATTTCTATTATTTTCTATTAATTAATTTTCTATTATTTCTTATTTTCATTTATTATTTAAATTTTAAGTATGTTTACATTTAAATTATATATTAATCAAAATAATCAAATTTTTGTGATATATTTTATGATAATAGCCGGATGTAATTTTATCAACATAATGCCTGCAGGTCCACTACTATTTTTAAAGAATAGTTGGCTGTCTTTTTTTCAGGGTCGTTATCATCATAGACACTGCGAGAGACACTCAGATGAGCAGGTTAATGATCTGGACTGGAGTATAAGTCTGGCTTTGTGTGGGCCGATGGTGGCAAGATTTCAGTGGTTTGACTGTAAAATGACCTGGGGAAACAGCAAATGAACAAACTCGACCTGAAAGGAGCGGAAGCAGGACAGGACGCATCTTACAGCGTGGGAAAAGAAATCCCAGAGTTCTCCAGGAGGAGTGATGAGTTAAACTGTTTGAAGTTAGGCAGAGATACAGCCGATTGGCTCGGTGAAAGGATTCTCTCCATCTGGTTCAGTGATGAAGCCAAAAGCAGCTCTGTCAGATGAAGAGATGAAAGCTTATTATTTTTGATAGATAGTTTGCGTTTAAAGCCTCCGGGATAACATGACCAGCCTGAAAGGGTCGTCAATGGGTCTTGTAAAGTACTAGTGGCCATTGTAGATCATCTGTGAGCCTGAAAGAGCTTGTGAGTGCACTTTGCCTAGTGTGAGAGCAGCATCAAATAGGGTTTTCTCCTGGTCTGATCACATCTGCAACGGTTTCCGCCCTGCTCTTTCCATAAAATAAACCGAGCCAAGACTTGATGGAGCATTTTGCCCCGAAACGACTAACGAGGGCCGTTCAGAATTGAAGAAACGGCTCCATTTTGGTTCATGAATGTGAATGTGAATATCCAACAAGACGCTGAATTGAAATTTAATTTGGAAATACATGAAGAGGATTTGACCAAATTAAAATTCAATGAAGTACAGCAGTCATACAACAGAGACATTTTTTTTTCTTGGAGGTCACCAGGTCACTTTACGGTTGTTTACTAGTGCCAATGTCATATCACAAATTGTGTGCCGTATAATGCTTTTGTGGCTATAAAAATTTTAAAAATGTAAACATTTCTATGACATTACAAAATTATCACACACAAACACACATGCACACAAATTATAAATAACTTATACAGTATAAACTGAATAATGTCAAAATATATTATATTATGATATTATGTTATATAATATTTTATTATTTCCACAGTGGTGGCCAAAATTGTTAGAACAGTATTATTTATAGTTACTTTAGGCTATATATATATATATATATATATATTTATATACTGTATTATGTATATTAGCCATCCCAGTCTTACGGCAATTCGTACATATTTTACAAGATGGCTAATTTGTACAAATTCGTACGGCCCCCTCGTACGAATTCCTACGATTTTTGCTAAATCGTACGTATTTTATGAGTTGCCAATTCGTATGAATTTGTACGAATGACCTACACCTAACTCTGCCCCTAAACCTACCCGTCACTGGGGTTTTAGACTAATCATACTAAATTGTACGAGTGAGGTCATGCAAATTTGGACGAATTAGCACGATTTTGCCACCTTGTACGAATATGTACGAATTGGTTGTGAGACTGCATTGATATCAGTGGTATTTATAGTTACTATATGTGTGTGTATATATATATATATATATATATACACACACACATTGTATGTATATTTTGTTAGAATATTTATATGTGAATGTTACATTAGGTGTATATTAATTTGCAACAATTCTTCTTTCTGAAATTTTGTTTGCAGAATTAATTCAAATTAAATAATTCACTCACCTCTAAATGGCACTCAGTCCTGCAAGCTACAATATAATACATGCAAAATTTCTGTTGCCACAATCTCTAATCTTGCCGTCTATAAAGACCAGAGTTGTATTTTCAATTTCCCATCAATTCCGTGTGCAGCCTCCATATGTCAAATGAGAGTCAGGCTAGTCCTTCAATCAAAGAGAAACACAACATACCATTCTTATCTCTGTGGCAACATATCAAGCAGATTCCAGGCCTGCAGAACTGTGTTTCCGTCAGCTTAGATCTCCACCATTCTCAGGTTCAAGATCCAATAGTGAAATATCCCATTCCTTCTCAAACACAAATTTGAGGATATTTCATCCGGTTTGTGGCTAAAGAAATAGGGGGAATTATAATTTCATTGCTTTTGAGTTATTTGAAAGATACGCACATTGTTCTTTGGCTGACCTGGATGTTGGTCTTTGGTTGAACAGAAGCATGGGCCGGGTCGTCAGGCAGACCAACCTGCTTGTCTCAGAGAGCTGGATTCTGATTGGACGATGGGGTGGATGCAGGTGATTGATTGGCCTGAGTGTGTTGATGAAAGGTGCACTGCAGCCGTGTGATTTATGCAGGGATTATCTCTATCTGTCACAGCCTTCTGTAGAAAACTAATCGCATATGTGGATATCGATCCTGTCACCTTTCCGCTGGGAGACGTGTAGGACAGACGGGCGGTCTTTTACCCTCATGTGCGGCGAATTCATCAGTGAGTCTCTTTATGATGATGTCCTCACAAAAAAATCCACCAAAAAAACATAATTGCTACTAGGATTTCAAATTACTTTAGTTAATCCGATTTTTGAAAAGGACCATCTTTTCCAATGTGCCAATCTAAAGTTATATAAAAAAAAACACCCACATGTAAGTTTGAATTATATATTATAATTATATATATATATATATTATATATTTAAATTATATATTATATTGTACTATATATGTTATAAAATAGAATTGATATAATAAATTGTAATATTTAATAATATATATATATAAATGAAATATACATTTTATGATATATATATATATATATATATATATATATAAACGATATTGATATATAATAATATAATAAAATATAATGAGATATTAGAAAAACATAATTACATACATCTGTATATATTATAATTATTATTAATAACATTATATGTTATATGTATACACACACATACAGAAAGCAAACAGCAGTTTCCAATCTGTAGGATATAATATTATTTTCATATAATATTAATACTGGTATATTCCAATATATTACTGTATTAGAATATTATATGTTATTATACATATATGTTGTAATATATGTGATATGTTTTAATATATATTATTTTAACGTTATGTTTGTATTATAATTATGCACATGAAGAACACAGCAGTTTTAAAAAGATATGTAGGATATATATATATATAGTTAATATTTATATTCTAACTCATGTTTGTGTTTATTATGGGTAATTAGAGAATATAGATGGAGGAAGTGTTTGTCCGAGACCAAATTGATATTGATAAAGAGCGTAATTGCATTGTCTTCAGTCAATACACGTAAATGTCATTCTGTTTGTCACGCACTATACTCAGTGCTAGCATGCTAACCTTCTTTAACGCAATCCTCGCAGATGGACGTAAGAGGGAAAACAGAAACAGCCTGGACAGGAAGACGGGGTGGAGGAAGAGCAAATGAAGAACATTCTGTTTGCTTTCCGTGAAAGGGCGCAATAATCTTAATCAAATCTTAATGAGGGAAGCTGGCAGTCCAGTCAGGCCCACTCATTCCCCGGCAGGCTGCGTGTCTCAGCTGTCCCTCCCACGCTGTGGGTCACCGGACCAGCAAACCCCTCACAAAACATTCTGTGAGCTTTACCGTTTACATCTAATTCCATACAGCAGCTTTATTACTGACCGATCAATGCACTTCATTTGCTGTTGCCTGCTCTTTCTGCACTGGTCTATTCTTTTCTGTTACAGTTAAAGTCAGTAAGATTTTCTAATTGGAAAGAAATTAATGGTTTTATTCATCAATTAAGTTAAAACAGAATTGACAGTAAAAACATTTATTGTGTTACCACGAAAACATTTAAAAATCCTGTTTTCAAAATTGAAAACAATAAGAAATGTTTACTGAGCAGTAAATCCTCATGTTAGAAAAATTTATGAAAGATCATGTGACTGAAGACTACAGTTATTTAGCTGAAAAATCTGCTTTGATAACAGGAATAAATTACATTTGAATTACATTTAAATAGAAAACAGTTATTTTAAATTGTAATAATATTTCAAATTGTTGCCGGTTTTACAATATCTTCAATCATAAGATAGATTTGAGAATAAGAGACTTCTTTGAGATATATTACAAGATTTTAAAGACTCCAAACAGTACACAACTAAAAACAAATTAACAAAATTAAAGGCTTATATATTATTATATAATAACAATTGCTATAATGTTTACATTCTTAGTATTTCATTATTATTATTATTATTATTCGTTAACATGAAATACTTTTTTCAAAATATTTAACTGGAATTTTTAAACAGCAGTGAATATAATAAAGTGGTTCTCCAGCTTTTGATTCAATTATATTATTTCAACGTATGTGACATAAATTAAGCATAATTTGAAAGAAGAGGTACAATTATGCTGATTATTATTATGTTGAAATATTATTTAATTGAATTTAATATAATTATTTTCTTTAAATCTTGCAAACCACCTGGAATCATATACCAGCAGTTTGAGAAACACTGATATAACATAACACACATATCAGTCCTGCTCCATTCTATTCTGTTAAATTCTCTTCTGCTGTCTTTTCAGTTTATTCAGTTTCTGCACGTGTAGTTAACAAATTTCAGATATTTTCTTCCCTGTTCTTTTATTGAGTTCTATGTTCCTTTCTGCTCTAAACTATTCTCTCCTGCTGTTCTTTTTAATTCATCTGTTCTAATCTATCCAGTCTGCTCTGTTCTGATTCTAATTTGTTTCGTTTTATCCTCTCTGAGACGAATGCTAACCATTTTCTAAGTGTCGTTTTGCAATGTTCTTCTCTGATCAATCTCGCTGGCTCTTTTTTTCTCTCTCTCTCTGTGCTGTTTTGCAGCCTCAGGCCCCGGCTACGCTCTGATTGGTTTTATTGGCAGTGGTTCAACACTTGGATGTCGGCTTCCTGGTGGCTTTCATAATGAAGATGGTTCTGCACATAAATGATAGTGGAGCAATTTCCTTTTCATTTAATCGGAAGGAAAGCAGAGTGCCTCCATAAGTGTATAATTCTGAGTCAGAATGACCAGCACTTGTATATTCATCACGACATCCCCTTTTGAGGTTAAAACAGAACAAGGGCTGTTTAATCTAGAGCAGAGCGACTTAAGGACACTCTCGAGTGTAATATATAACTCCAGTAAAGAAAGAAAGAATGTTAGATGTTAGAAGATTTGTTCACAGCAGAAGTGAACAGTTTTAGGTAGTTAAAATGATTGTTCACACAAAACATGAAAGTTCTGTCATCATTTACTCATCTTCATGTCTTTTCAAACCACTATGACTTTCTTTCTTCTGCTTTTTTGTCATTTTTACAGCTTGACAGCTTCTGTCGACATTCGCTTGCATTGTAAGGAAAGAGAAGACACTGTGCTTGACATCTTCAATTGTGTTTCACAGAAGAAGGAAAATCATAGGGTTTGGAACGACATGAGGGTGAGTAAATGATGGCAGCATTTTCATTTTTAGGTTTGCATTTCTTTGAAGTAAGTTGCACCTTAAAGGAATAGTTCAGCCAAAAAAGTAAGATTTGATTAAAAGTCATTCACCCTCAGGCCATCCAAGATGTAAATGAGTTTGTTTCTTAATCAGATTTGGTGAAAAGTAGCATTATATCACTTGATCACCAATGGATCCTCTGCAGTGAATGGGTGCCGTCAGAATGAGAGTCGAAACAGCTGATAAAACCCATCATAATAATCCACTCAACTCGAGTCCATCAGTTATTTTGTTTTGTCCATCAGTTATTAAGGCTTTTTTTAATTTAAACTGATGATTCTGGCCAAAAAAGTCCGCAATAATGCTTTCTCCAGTGAAAAAGTCTATTCCTTCTTGTCCCCTCACATCAAACACCAACTGACATATTTGGCGAGAACTGTTTTGGACTGTTTTCTCTTGTAAACGGAGTCATGTGGATTACTGAGATGGTTTTATCAGCTGTTTGGACTCTCATTCTGATGGCACCCATTCACTGCAGATGATCCATTGGTGAGCAAGTAATGTAATGCTACATTTCTCTAAATCTGTTCTGATGAAGAAACAAACTCATCTATATCTTGGATGACTTGAAGCCAATAAATTTTAATGTTTGAGTGAATTATTCTTTTAATAAGATGAAGTATGTGTGACTTTTTCCCTGTCATGCCATCAGTAACTACTGTCCCACAGAAACCACAGGCAGCATGGCAGATCTTCACACATGCAGAGTGGAAGCCATTTTCATATTTTAATAGTGAAGATTATGCAATCAGTGAGAGGAGGAAGAGTCGTTCAGGTCTTCTAGTGAGAGGAGTAGAAAAGGCAATCGATAGTAGAGAGAAAGGGAGGGATTGAATGCAAAATGAAAAACCGAGAGTATACTTATTCAACATCTACAATCGAGAATCACTGAAACCAGCGCTCTTTCCAAGTCAACAAAAACCCTAATCACTCTGGACAGACATTTGGATGAGCGAAGAACAGAAGAACATTGATTACAGCTGCAAAAGCTGCTTGCCCCAGAAAACATTTTATCATCATTTATTCACAGTCATTCCTGTCATTTTAAACTTGTTTGACTTTCTTTATTCTGTGAAGAACAGAAGGAGATCTTTTGAAGAATGTTCACGCTGCTCATCATATGAAATAGTGGGATGTCATGCCTTAAACAGGTCAAAAATGAGCATATGACTTGTGTAATAATAACAATAGTAATAATAATATGAGCATTAATTATTTTTATTATATATATATATATATATATATAGAGAGAGAGAGAGAGAGAGAGAGAGAGAGAGAGAGAGTATTTTTTTAAAAAGAAGTGTCTTATCAAATATTTTTATGATCAAACAGATAGTAAAAACTTTTTTATATTAATATATTTTAAAATGTAATTTATTCTTGTGGTGCAAAGCAGAATTTTCAGAATCATTCCACTGTCACATGATCCTTAATTTTTTATTTTTTTTTATTAAGGATTTTTAAAATGTATTTATTTATTTTTCTCTTATTAAATTATTTGAAAAAAAAAAAACAACAACTTTGTAACATTTTAAATATTTTTACTTTCACTTTTGATAATTTTAATGGGTCCTTGCTGGAAAAAAATTGAATTCTTAAAAAAATTGTCCTCTATCTTAATTGTCCTCTTCATGTCCTCTATTTGTTTTATTAACCAGGTCATTTTCAGTATCTTCACTGTGTCTGTTATGCAACAAAAGTGTAATGTTCTTCTTGAGAGCCACTGAGGAACCAACCATAAAAGTATTAAGAAGCAAATGAGGCAGAGTTGTTTTATTTATGAGCCCACGCTGGCCACACGCTTTCCTAAACTGCAGTTTGTACTCTCCCCTGCAATTAACGCAGCTGTTTTGATGAACGACATCAGCTTGAAGTAGATGTAAGTTTGCGGGGCCATTACGGTTCGGGGTGATAACCTGTGCAGGAGTATAATACGCAGACAATTTCTCCTTGTTTGTTGATCATTAGTGGTAATTAAGACTAATCTCTCTCCGTCTTTCAAACTTAGCAGGAAGCGCATTTGTAGCCATGGTGACTGTTATGATCTCAGCGTGGCGTGAGAAGCGTCTCTGTCTCGGATTTGCAGTGATTTGTGGGAAGTTTCCTAGTAAATGCTTGGCGGTGACACTTATAGAGGCTCAAGGTCCGGTCCAAACAAAACACCCTCGTGACATTTCATCGAAACTTCCGCCAGGGTCGACGCTTCGGCTCCCTTTAGTGATAATGGCTTAATAAAAGATTTAACAGGCTTTAGCATCGCAGTCCTGCGGCCATAGAAACGGACTCTCTGCTCATCTCGTCACGCTAATTGATATTATTATGTGTCCAGAGCTTCGGGAGATCTTTAAGGGCTCGTATACACCTGCTGAGCTCTAAACTGAACATTTTGGGGGATGAAGAGATTACATTTTATCTCATGACGAACTGGTGGTGGTGGGCAGCACTAGACACCCACCACAGCTCGGTGAGTTTACCCATAATGCTCTGTTTGAGAGGGAGAGGTGCGCCATCTGCTGGTGAATTTATTTAATGTGGTGCTAAATGTGTGGGAGTGTAAACTAATGAGGTGAAAAGTCAGAATGATTTTAGGAGCCCACCACAATTCCAGCAGGACTGATATGTGGGATGATACTATAACTCAATGCCTTTTATGTCATAAAAAAACATTTTAATATACTTTTTGTGTCCTTTCAGAGTTAATATGTTCAACTGAGTGATCATCTTGGCACATAACACTCTGAGGGAAGATTTTCGACTGTAAGTTTATGTAATATACTGCAGTCAAAATAAAATAGTATATTTGTAAACCAAAATTTTTGTTATTTAATTGTATTTCAGCTTCAATCTTCTGTGTGTGCTAAGAAAAGGTATTTTTGAACATGATATTGTGACAAAATCATTCCTTTTTAGTTATGTAATGTGATATTACCATGGTATGCTTAAAAAGTACATTACTAAAGTATTTTTGAAAGTAATTAATTGTTTTTTCAGCAAGGATGCATTAAATCAGTCAAAGGTAATAGACGTGTACATTGTAAAAAAAAAAAAAAAAGGTATTTTAAAATATAAAATAAATAACAAAATGGGAAAAAAAAGTTTTATATATATATATGTGTGTGTGTGTGTGTATATAAGAAATAAGAATGTCTTGGAGAGATATTCTGTACATTTGTATTTATTGTTTCTCACTCCAAACATCAAGTGAGTGTTCACACTGCTACCAAACAACACACTGGAGGCAGATAGTGCTGTGCAACAAGACAAGTGACACAAAACAGTTTCACAGGAAACAGTGTAGAAAAGAGCTGTCTGTTAGCATGAGATGTTAAGCTGTGAGTCTGTGCAGGTCATTTCCAGTGAATGAACTTGTCATGGTGCTGTTTTGCCAGTACAGATGTTAAAACAGATTCGGTGTTACACTAACATCAGTCTGTCATATGAACCATCAAATCTCACAGAGCCTTGTGAATACAGTTAATCCAATGTTTAAAAATGCTTCAATTATAAATAAGTCAACATGAAATGACTTTCACAACCCATTTAACTTCTGTGATATGTTTCTCAGTAAAACAGGGCAGAACTTCAGGGAGTCCCATTGGGAAATGACTGGATAGAGAAAAGAGGGTGTTTCTGTACCAGAATGAAGCCCGGGATATGAAAATTAGGAGCATTTTGATCACAAAGGTAATGCTTTTATTGTCCCAAAAGCTATAGTTATGTGCTATTTTGGCCATAAGCTATACACATTTCCTATGTGGATAAAGTTACATGTTGATGGAAGATTGCAAGGATAATTTTTCATGTTGACATAAAGATTTAATCATACTGCACGTTTATATATGTTCAAATTTGGGGTCAGTAAGATTTTACTTTCGAAGAAAAAAAAAAAATTATTAAACAAGGATGCATTAAATTGATAAAAAATGAGAGTAAAGACATTTATGATGTTAGAAAAAAAAGATTTATTTTCAAAAATTCATGTTCATGAAAGAACATTGATCTAATTTCCACAAATTAAGCAACAAAACTATTTTTTAATAATAATAAGAAATGTTTCTTTAGCAGCAAATCAGCATCATATGACACTGAAGACTGGAGTAATGATGCTTTAAATTCAGCTTTGCATCACAGGAATAAATACAATTTTAATATATATTCAAATAGAAGCACTTATTTTAAATTATAATAATATTTCACAATTTTACTGTATTTTTAAATAAATAAAAGCAGCCTTGGTGAGCATTAAAACATTAAACATTCAAAAACTTATTTTATCTCACTGACCCCAAATTTACGAACAGTAGAGTGTGGATGTTTTTAATAAAGTTTGGTTTGCAATAAGGCTCCTGAACAGGTCGTCCAGTCAAATGACATCCTCCTCGGGAGGGGTCAATGAGGTCACATGACCATTACAGTTCTAACTCAACTCCTATTCATTAAAGAAAACATGACTGGAACCTTACGAATAAATCTTTGAGTCCAATAAAGCAGCTGAAATGTCAACTTATAGATAGGCTGTATGCTGGCCAGGTATTATGTGAATGATTAGAAATGAAAGGCTGAGAGTTTACCGTTACTGTGACATTAAAAACTGTGCTGCAGTTACATGATGGTGACCCTCTCAGGTGAAACGTGGGCAGCTGGTCTCTCGTGGTTGGTGTGGCTCTGATTGGAGTCTAATCCACGCCTGATCCGCTTCAGCTTCCGGCTCACACAGGGAAGCAGCAACACCACTTTTCCGATTATCACCGTGACGGGCAGAACCAGGGCCAGGACAAAATTGGGCGGCATGTAGAAGCGATAAGACTCCTCCAGAAACGCCCGCTGCCAGCCGAAGAGCAGAGCGTGGAATGTGGAAATGAGCAGGGCGATGTAGCCTAGAGAGGACTGACAGGATATAGAGGCCCGTTTGACAGCTTATTTGTCTGAGGACCAAAGAACACTGAAGCTGCAAGATTGGAGGATGGAGATTGTCTTACCTGGATAAAGCTAAACTCTCGCCAGTTGAGTGCATTGTGCACCGACGGAATGGAAGTGACAGCTAATAGAGAGAGGAGCCCTAAACCCATGATGCCAAAGGAAACGTACATCTCCACTCTCCACACTTCCTCTTCATTCCATGAGTTCTCTATGTTGGCATGTACCTACAGAGAAAGTAAAAATAAGATCTGTTTAGAGGATATTTTTTTAAATTAAAATTTATTTGACTAAAGTTTTTTACATTCATGCTACTATACTATATACTTATAATATATTTATATAAATATAAATGGAAATATGAAATTATATGTATGTAAATTAAACATCTATTTTACATACAGAATTATTTTAAATGTACACTTATGAACTTAATTTATGAATACTTTTTCTAGGATTTGGTGCATAACAAATATATGAAAACAGGGGAAGTCATATTTTGTATTATTATTACTAGATTACTACTTCTGAACTACAAGAATCAAAACTGCTAAAAGATTTATTATTAATAACCATAATAATAATAGTTTCTGTTATCTCTATATTAATGCATATATAATATTTACATGTTGTATTAGTATGTATCTATATATTTATTTACATATGATAATTATCATCATTATTAATTAACAATGATTATCACTTATGCTTAGTATTAATAATCTCTCTATATATTTCTGTATGTATTTATTTACTTTTTATGATTATTATGATGATTATAATTAACAACGATTAATAATAATCATAATAATGTTTCTTTTAAAATCATTGTATCTCTGAGCATTTATGTATCTACAAATTGTTGTTTTAATTTTATATTTTAGTAACTATATCTAATCATAATAATAATAATAAATCTAAATAAATCTGAATGTGAACTACAAAAACTAAAACATTTATTATTAATAAATTAGTAAAATAATAACAACAATATTCAATATTCCTCTGTATGTATTTATGAATTTATATTTTTTATATTATACAATATTATTATATATATATATATATATTAATTGGTTTTCTTTTGTAGCAGTATGTATTTATCTTTATATTATATATGATGATTATTATCATTATTAATACTCAATTAATCTCTATGTATTTATGTATGTAATTGTTTTTACTGATCATGATTATGACAATATGACAATAATTATTACAATTACAATTAATAATAAAATAACTGATTAAAGTAATATAGTTTAAATATATTTCTATATATATATTTTATATTGTATTAACTATTCTTTATTATTATTATTGTTGTTGTAATATTAGCCACACCCTCAAAATATAAAGTCCAGAATAAGAGTATGAACAGTAAACAAAACAAAACAAAAACCCTTCCCCCACAGTGGATCTGCTGGATATGACTAATGTAGAACACACACAGACCTGCTGATAGGCCATGTTGAGCATCAGGTATCTCTCTGAGCGTCTCATGGGCAGGCAGAGGCTGTACAGCACGTGAATGCAGCCAAAGAAGAAGCTCAGCAAGCCCAGCTGTTTGCGGCTCTCCAGCCAGCCCTCCAGCCAGGGCGGGAAGCGGCGGTACTTTGTCCCGTAGATGAGCTGGTACACAGCAGCAAGCTGTCCCGCTAAATACACCAGCGCTAACAGAACGATAGCCACTACAGGCAGCGTCCTGTTCACGATTTCCAGAGGAATCTTGTAGAAAAAACTCTGTCTGGTCTTCATGTAAGGATGGATAATGTCCCGCACGAAGGAGTAAGCAAAAAAGAAGATAGACAAGGCCACCGCGGTCAGAACGGGTCCTTTCCAAGCGGTGAAGAGATGCAGTGGCATATTCTCAATTTCTCTGGCGGAGGAGAGCGTGCCCATGTCCACAGGGATGAAAGTGAGCTGACGGGCCATTTCAATGAGCTGCTGTCGAGCGTCCACTGAATTACTGCAAATATAGACCTGTAGAAAGACATTACAAGCCATCAATAATCACTCCCTTCAAAACCTTCAACATTCATTAGCCTGATACATTGGTGACCAAATCATTGTTGGCCAATTACAGGTTTAAATTAGATTGTGAATGCCAGATTTTCAATGTGGTCCAAGACTTTGGATCCCACTGTATATATATATATATATATATATATATATATATATGCATGATCGGTTACAGTAGGAGCAATTCCCTAGAACCCATAAACTAGAGTGAAATGAATTCACTGGGTTTATAAGGTTTCAAAATTAGACTGTGAGATAAAAGCAAGTTTATGGCATAGCTGTAATGGATCTTTCATTGTGTTAATAAAATCTTTTTTTGAGTTTCCAAAGAGGACGGCTCATCTGTTCATCATTCTAATCAGCTGCTCACAGAAAGTAAGGCATTTACTTTCACTGCAGGCTGGAAGAGCCATGGGTCTCTGACATAATCCTCATCATCATCTTCCTCATTCCCTGAACACTTCGTCACTTTAGAAGTGTCATGTTATTTTATTTACTATAGAGCAATAAAACACTGTATATCTGTGTTTTTAGTAAAACTAAAACGATTTAAAAATATTTTTATTAAAATATTTAATAATTAAATAAAATAATTATAGAGCAGTATAGATCTGTTGTTGAATTTTTCTAAAATATTTTGTAGTTAATGGAAATAAAGTTAAAGCAAAAATGAAATATTAGGTGAAAAACTCAAATTAAAATAAGAAATATTGCCTTTTCAACTAAGTGAAATAAAAAATGTAAATACTAATCTTTTTGAAAATGAAATTGAAATAATAAAGCTGAACAGAAATCTTTTTTTTAATAAAAGTAAAATTACAAAAGCAGATAACAGAATTAATAAAACAAAAAATGACAAATAAAAACAAAAAGGAAAGCTATTTTAAAATATTAATACGTTTATGTACTAAAAAGTACTAAAAGTAATAAAATTAAAACTGAAATGAAAATAATTAAAGCTGAACAGAAAAAATTACAAAAGCATGTAGTTGAATTGCTAAAACTAAAACGGAAAAATAAAAACAAAACTAAAAGTAACTTCATAAGTATATAAACATAAAACTGAAATAACAAAAAGCTGAACAGAAATATTTATAATAATAATTACAAAGACAGGCACATAACAGAACTATAACTAAAAATTTAAAGTTTAAGTACTGAAATTACCAAAAATAAAACTGAAATAAAAATTTAACTAAAGCTGAACAGAAATGCACAAAACTAAAATTAAAAAAGCACATAGCAAAAACTAAAACTGAAAAATAATAAAGAAATTAAAAGTAACATTATATGTTTTATATTTATAAGTTTAAGTAATAAGTTGCTAAACAAAAAAAGTAAAGCTGAAAAGAAATATCAGAACTAAAACTAAAACAAAAATTTAAAAATTAAAACAAAAAAAGCTACTTCAAAATATTAATGAATAAGATTAAGTACTGAAATATACACAATATAAAAACAGAATTGCTAAAACTAAAAAAAGGTGAAAAAAAATTTAAGCAACTTCAAAATATTCATAAAGATTTTTTAATAAGGCCTACTAAAATTACTCAAATAAACATAGTTTAAAGCTGAACAGAAATATTTACAGTAATAACAGAAATAATTACAATAGCATGTATCTAAAATTGTTTAATGAAAATATAAAAAAGTCACTTGATGTTAATAAATAGTACAGAAATAATAAATACCACTGGTACTATATAGACTGCGATTGAATCCTGGTCGAGACACTGTCTGGGCTCAAATACACCTTGCACAGACTGTTCTGAAGCTCTGCCAAGAGATCTGAACAGAAACATTTTGGACTGTTTTAATTGGCCGAGCTTGCTAAGTGAGATTATTTGGCTCAGCGTGTTTAAAACCTTTCGACTTTCCCAGTCTTGTGGCTATGGAACTACACTGAATTTCGTACAACATACCTGTCGACTGGAGTCTCTGGGGCCTGACTGCATGGCCCAGGACGAGATCACATTGAAGCCTTTGACCACAATGGATTCTGGGAATAGGGAGGCCAGGTATTCAGCGTTTGATTCTGGATACTGGTTGACCCGTCTGTTGTTGCTGACATCCACCAGTATTTTTCCAGCCAGAAGGTGTTTGATGTCCCAGAGGGAGGAATAGTGCTCTCTGCGAATGGCCAGGAACACAATGTTGGCCTTCCCCACTGCGTCCTCATGATGGGTCACGTCTACCACGTGTGGGAACGACTCGGCCACTCTCTTGGGCTGTCGGCTCCCCACCACCACGTGAAAGCCGCTGCGGAGCAGTCGCAGGGTCAGACTTTTGGAGAAGTCTCCAGAACCGATGATGGCGACCGTGGGCTTGCCCGATCCCTCTTTGGAGCCATTCTTCAGTCCGTTTGGTAGGAAGCAGACTTTGGTGCTGGCCGGGCTGCTGCCCAGCAGGGAAATAGAGTCCATGTTCAGGTCCGAAGCACCTCGTACTGGATCTTAAGACACTAATAGAATAATGCTTCTCAGATGCCTATTTTGTGCGATTTGGTTAAAAGATAATCTCTTTAAACTTAAGAACTAATATTTCACCACATAATAAAAAGACAAATATATTTTATATAAATATTACTGGAAACATCCTTTCTGGACAAGAAAAAAAGACAGTACAACAAATACTATTATGATTGAAAAATACTTATTTCAATTGCTGTATATATATATAGTAGTGCTGACAAACAATTAATCATGATTAATCGCATCCAAAATAAGTTTTTGTTTACAAAATATGTATGTGTACTGTGCATATTTATTATGTATATATATGCACACACATGCAATATATGTTTTGGAAATATTTACATGCATATGCATTTATATATTTATATTGTTATATTTTATATTATACATAATATATTACATAGTTTTCTTACAAGCATGCGTTTGCATTTATATCTACCCAATAACTATACACAGCACACACATATATATTATATAAACATATCTTTTATTTTGGACGCTACTGATTGCGATTAATGGTTTGACAGCACTAATATATACTATTTATGTCTTTTATTTTGTGGAAATGTGTCCAAATAGCATGATTTTCATTATTGTTTTCCACTAATAAGAATCTAATGTCAATAATAATAATTTTAATAAAAAACAAAAATACCAATAATACTTCAATATTAACCAATGCATTACATTTAACAGCTTCATTATAAATAAAATCCACAGGATTAAGATCCACAGGTTGGATGCATGTAGGGTTTCCTCATAAAAAAAGAGTACTGTATTAAAATGTAAAAAGGTATCCCAACAATGAATCCAGAATAGAATAGAGTGTGAAATCAAATGATGTATTCTGTAATGCCATGACTTTAAAATCTCAAGCTGTGTGACCTGCTAGAGAGTACCAAAGGTGATTGTTTGCTCGTATTGACACGATATATCATTCTTTTTTAAGCAAAGAAGAACAGAAACAATATCTAGCCTATATATTTATATAACATCAGGGGCAGGTTCTGAGTAAATCACGCATGATGATGGTAGAATAGAGCATGGCGCACCCGATGTATATGTAATTGGCAAAAACATCTCAAGGTTATAACGTTACCTGTAATGGAATCTGCCGAGGCACCATCGAGCAAGCGGATGAGATGTGTATGTCCCTCACCGGTGACGGTTTCCCCGCCCTCTGTCCGTTTGATTTGCACTGACCCACGCTACAGTCGCACACGGAGAAACGGAGAATCTCTTCATTGGGCGGCAGAAGTTGCGACAATAGCTGTTATTGTCCTCTAGGGGGCGCGTGGAGGCTCAAAAAGCCAATTCTTCATCGAGTCAAATTCAAAATTCTAGAGCGTTTTTCATTTCAGTGGAAATATTTGTGCACGTAACAGTATAATCGTTTTGAATGTAAAAAAATGGTTGGTAATGACCCTTAAATATAAATGGAAATAAGTCCTAATAATCGATTTTGTGAAGCCTTCATTCAGTAATCACGAACGAACTTGGTTGGTTCATCTTAACCGGCGCTGAGAAAAACAACAGTTACCACGTGATAAATGTCGTCGTGAACAATAATTTAATTTTTTTTTTTTTTTAAGATATTGTTTAACAGCCGTTGTATTAAATACACCCAGTTAAAAAAGTGAAAAAGGGAATCATTATTTAGGCCAGTTCCTTTTTAACAATTTATTAATAACTTCCTGGCCGCTACGCCTTCCTGTCATCATAAACAGAGCTTCATGATAATCTGCCGTTCTTGTTTATTCTGTTTCTATGCTCTTACATGTTGGAGTGCTGCAGCATGTCTCTGCCTCTGCAGCAGGATCACCTCTGGGTTGATCTAGGCTGGTAACTCAATGTTATTGGTATTTGGTAATAATAAAGCACCATCACAAAGACATGTTGAAATAATGTTTGCATAGGCCAAGTTTCTGATTTTGAAGATGTAGTACAGGTAATTAGACTATGTTAATTTACTTTCATGACAATGAAGCTGTTAGTGTTGCACATCAAATAGGCTACCCATTAAACCTTTTAAATGTTATTCAACATCATTTTAAATACGAACAATTCATAGCTACCCCACAGAAAACAACTTATTTTTATGATGTGATGAATAATTCACAACCTCTTCTCATAACATTGGTTATTTAACAATATTTAAATGCTTAATATGCATTTGGGGAAATAAACTAATTTTGTGCCCGTTTTAATATAGGTTATGTTTCATAAAATACCTCACAGTGGAAAAAACTGGCAATTACCAGCAATATAAAATAAATCAATGGTTATTTAGAAAAAAGAATAAATAATTAATTATGTTAAGCTTCAAACGGTTGTAGTTGTCAACATTTGAAGTGGATCAAAACTTTTCATCAAAGTTTTCCTAAAACCAAAATGTGTTTATATATATACATATTATTATTTTTTTTTTACTACTTTTATTTATTTTATTTATTTATTTTTTGGTGAACTGCACATCACAGGTGAGCAATAAAAGACCAATTCACCGTGACAAAACCCTTTCAAGCTGATGACATTTTCTCATGAGAGGGATTGAAACAATTTATTAAAATTAAAAACCCTGCTATTATGGGCTCTACAGCAGATTACTGGAAAAACCTGATAAAAATAACACATTCCACTATATCTCAGTGCGGTACACAAAAAGGGTTTAAGTTTGATTTTAAATATAGATGGATGGATAGATAGATACTATAAATTAGGGACAATACAAGTAGACTGTGACATTTACTGCTTGACTTTGTGTCAAAATGATACCTTAAGGTCCTATCTTTGGCAGGAGTGTAGACCCAGAGAGAGCCAGCAGGAAGAGCATGCTGATGACAACGTGTCAATTTCTCCAAAAATAGCATCCTCTCTCTTTCCTCCAGTCCTCCGATGAGTTCACACTGCTGTGTTTACCCCTCTTCTTCTTCAACTTCTGTGCAACAGCAGGGCAGCAGCTTCAGGCCTGCAGATACAGCGTGTTGTTCCTGACCACAATGTTGAAAGTCACTTACTGTGAGCTGCAGAACATCCTGGAGGAGTGTGTGTGTGGAGGTCAGAGGAACATCATATGACTTGCTGAAGGATATCAGTGTACAGTTTGTGCATTGCAGTGGTAGTGATTATTAAACAGTGTAAAAATGCACTAAAATCTTCCAAAAATGTAGAATTGGTTGTATCTACAAAAGATATTTTGAAGAACATTGATGTGTGATCCATAAATGAAAGTTAGTCGTACTGTTTTGGAGCAACATGGGTAATGATGACTGAATTTTCCTGTTTTGATGTTTCTTCCTTATCTGTCTTGTCCGGACTGTGCTACAAAAAAAGTCACCAGCTTTGTTTTTTCCATATCCCTAATGTTTGTTCTAGTTTCTCATTTAAATAGGACTGTCAAGAAAACGAGTAATTTTTTTTATCCTCAGGGGGGGAAAGGACATCAGGGAAGGAATGACTTTAATTCTATGTCTGAAAACTCACTTTAAAAACATTCTTACCTCACACTGAGCTCAGCGTTCACACACCCTGTAGGCCTGTTTCTTTTTTGAGAGTTCAGTTGATGTTCTAATTAAATTTGTCAATTTCCCTTGCAGCCTCACTCATGACCATCCTATGATTCTGTCTCTGTCCTGTAAAGACCTCTGGAAACTTTCAGCTCTGTCTGAACTAGTTGCAGCGACGAGACTAAGAGTAATCATGCTTTTCTCTCACTTGTTCTTTATTGGTATTGTGACATTAGGAACATCTCAGTTCTGCTCTGCTGGACCTCTTCATGCCCAGTGCAAAGTCGAGTGGTAAAGTACTTGTTTGTGTTGCTTTTTTATTAAAAAAAATAAATATTTTTTTTGCATACAGAATTAAAAGTAAGAAGAAGAAACTTAAATAATGCAAGTGTATTTGTTTATATTATAAAATGTCTATATAAATGTATTTGTTTAAATGTATATAGTGTTTGTGTATATTTATATTTGTTACAGGGTTATTATAGTTAAACTAAATTTAAAACCATATGAAAACATTTTTGTTACTTAAAATAAAAAGTTTAAAAAAATTAAACATTTTATTTTTATATAAACAAAATTAAATTAAAATGTTTTATTTTTATTTTCCTTTTTAGCTGAGTTTAGTTTAAAAAATGTGCTAAACAAATAATAAAAAAAATGAAATATTTATTAAAACTACACAAACACACACACATATATGGCAAAAACACAACAAAATTACTAAAATTGTAACTAATTTAAAATGAAAATGAAAATGTAAAATATGAAAATATTAATAAGCAATCTATGTCAGATACTGACAGATACTAATACTAATAGATACTAACACTTGACTGATTTCTTAAAAAAAAAAAAAGTACATTTCCATTCAGAATATTACTTGTTTAATCTTCATTGTTTTTCTTTGACCATTTTCCACTATTTGAAATATTTATATAATTTTATTATAATGTTTATACAATGTTTAATGTACTTAATTTCTATTCTTATTATGAATTCATTTAAATTTAGATTTTGTAGAAAATACATAGTTCAGTTTTATAGTTTTACAGTACAATACTATAGATTTGTAAATTACTGTAGATGTGTAGTTTCTGAAAAGGCAGTAGCTATTGTTTCTGCTTCCACTAGATGGCAGCATGTATCGTACATTGTTTTAGATAAAACGGCTTGTGTTTGGCTTTCCCCAGGTATTTCAGTCTGCCTTGCAGGAGTGTGTATGAAGCTCTGGTCGCACAGATTAAAAAGTGGAGGACAGTCTCGACCTGTGCCACGGGAGGAGAGAAGTGTCTCTACAAGGTGTGATTTGATGTTAAGAGATGTGTTTATGTATCGTCAGTGTAAATTATTTTGCTCTTTCTCTTACAGTTGCAATCTGCATCTGTGCACTTCATCTCAGCCAAACACACAACTCCAGTAAAGAAATATGTTGATGACATCAACTTCAGACTCGTCTCTTATGGATTTTTCACACACTGCCATGTATCTGTAAGTGCTTATATTCAAACAATCACCTGAATTTGACTTAATTCATAAAAATATCACTTTTGACCATTCATAACCTATCTAAACTTGTTCCCCAGGCCATGTCAGTGTCAGAGACCTGGTATGCTGTCACAGATCACGGCACCAACTACTGTAACCTCTTCAACTTAATGGAAGGTAAAATTGGACAAAACAGCAGAGTGAATCTGATTGAAACACAATTAATGTAAAGAGAAATCCAGCTCCTGAGGTTTATTGTCTGTGTGCAGGAAGTGGACTTACTGAAGCTCCAGGATACAAAGAGATCACTAGTGACTTCCTGTGCACCCAGCGCTCGTCTGCTAACTGTACCGTGTACTAGAATGGAGACAAGTTCATATTTTTTATATGCTAATTTTTATATTGACCTTTGTGGCTTTGAAGACATATGTAATCTCTTTAAAATTAAAAATATGTGACCCTGGACCACAAAACCTGTCATAAGTATCCATTTTTCAAAACTGAGATTTGTACATCACCTGAAAGATGAATAAATAAGCTTTCCATTAATGTATGGTTTGTTATAATAGGCCAATAACAACTATTTGAAAATCTGAGTGCAAAAAAAAATATTGAGAAAATCACCTTTAAAATTGTCCAAATTAAGTTCTTAGCAATGCATATTACTAATCAAAAATTAAGTTTTATTATATTCACAGTAGGAAATTTACAAACATCTTCTTGGAACATGATCTTTACTTAATATGCTAATATTCCTATTTTTGAACTACTGCTCACTTATTTTATTTTAAGAAATTAATACTTTTATTCAGAAGCAACTCATTCAGTTGCTCAAAATAAAGTTTTTTTATATTGATATAAAATAATTCTGTTTAAAATAAATGCTGTTCTTTTGAAATTTTGAAGAATGCATAAAGAAATATATTACAAAATTATTAAACGGCACAACCTTTTCAAAAGTTTTGAATGTTTCTCAAGCATTAGCTTTAATCAGCTTATTAGAATGACGTCTGAAGGATCGTGTGACAGTGAAGACTGGAGTAATGATGTTAAAAATTGAAGGAATAAGAAATTTTTAATTGTAATAATATTTCACCATATTACGCATTTTACTATATTTACTATACACACACACAACTTTTTTTCTCTGTCCAATCAAATGCTAGAAGAAAAGAAGAATAATAGAAGAATGTCCCGCCCTCTAGCAAAATCAAAAGCTTTAATATGTCTTACTTTAATAAGTACAAAACAGGAAAGTGTGTTTTTAAAGCTGATTTCCCTTATTCCTTTAACTGCATAAGAACTAAAAATAAAAATAAAAATAAAAATAAAACTTATAGTTCTAAAGTTGTTGCAGTTGTGTAACTCTTCTAAAAAAGGCTTATTTTGTTTTATTCTTTGCTTGAGTTTTGTGCTCCTGCTCTGTATTTTCCTCCTCATTCAATACGGATGAGGCTGACATTTCATACGCTGTTCTTAGCACAATGTTTGGAGACAAATATAGCAGTTCTCAATGGTGTTAGGCTCAGTGTTCTGCACGGACATTTTCTCTCTAAGGGCAGCAATATGCTCCGGTGGGTGCAGCCATCCATCATGGATGTCTTGCGCTCATCACTGAAGTCCTTCTGGCTGATGTCATCAGTCTCTGTCTGCTGCTGTGGCGCTCTGTCACCAGAAGAGGGAACTGTTTGCAAGTGTGCTTTTTTTACTACAATCGGTGCAACTTTTTGATAAGATACATAATGTCTAAAAATTAATTAAATTATATTCTTATGTTTTTCATAACTCATATTTTGCATAACATTTTTTGAAGCATACTCCTGTTTTAGCGACCATATTTTTTATTTTCTCAGTTTTTTTAACCTAGTATTATTTTTGGTTATTTATTATTAATTGGTTATATTATTATTAATAAAAATGTGACTTCCCACATAAATACTGGTGGTCAAAATGTAACTCATACATTCAATTCACGGTTGACAAAAGTTCAAATATGAGGTCAAATTGAAAGGTTCATGTTTTGGTTTTGGGAGTCCCAAACAACAGGTTGACATGCATGCAAGATAAAAAAAACACTTTCATTTTCTTATAATATGCATTTATTTTTGCCTTATTTGTTCAGTGACTTTCAAACGATTCGTTCAACGATTAAATTTTTTCAAACCCCTCTGGTGATTGGTTGATTTTATTTAAAGCAGTGTTTGTGAGCTTTTAATGCTCCAAAAGCAGCACCTAGTGGCAAAGAATGAATTAGCATTTTCATTCAGACCAATGCAAATAATAATCTATCATCACACTGGAAAATTACTATATGGATAAAGGGTTAACTGAGCTCCTATTGGCTGGCTTGTTCTTTGTACTGTGTACACCCCTTGTTGCGTCAGTCAGTTCATTTAAAAAAGTGTCAAATATGCTGGAACTGAGCAACTCACTCTGTGTTATCCTGTTTCTCAGGTACGTGTTACGTTGTGAATTATGATTATATATTGATTCAACAATGTTTGATATTTTTGCAATTTTTACTCTAAGTCAGTTCATTTGAAAAAGTGTGTGCCGGCATGCGGAGTGTCAAATATGCTGGAACTGAGCAACTCACTCATGTTATCCTGTTTCTCAGTGAATAAAAAGGTTGGGAGAAGAATTTTTGGATCACGAGCTTTATTCATACACATGAAAGGTAATTTTCAAAAATCCATAATAGGGGCACATTAACACTAGTACAGCTATGATGAGAGTTTGTGGAAGAGATTAGATAGTCTCTTGAGTGAAAGACTGAAATGGTCGCTCTCAGGTGTGAGAAGTTTAAGTAGCTGAAAGAAGAAAGGTACTCCATTACAGCCCAGAATATTGCAGAGATTTTTCACATTTACTGAACCATTACTGTAGACTGAGAGACACGGTATTAAATAATGTCACACTGGAACCCACACAAACCTTTTATAAAACTGCAGGATCTGTTGATCTGCGCCAGGAGGTGTACACAATGCTGAGTCTGTAAACAAGAGATATAAAATTAGGGAAAACAGCAGGTTTTATAAAGCGTATTTAGCTCAAATGAACGTTTCTTTGAAGCTAGATCAAGTTTATTTAATTAATGTTATCTCTGTCATTTCGGCTTACTGTTGGTTTCTCTTTTCCTACTGTAATTTCCACACTGGGAGCATTTTGAAATCTCTCTCAGAACCGAGTTAGCTGAATTTAAGCACTCCAGCCCTCAACATTACGAAGTATATCATTGATGAAAGGGTGCACAATCCTTTCAAAACCAATTAAAGTGGCCTTAGCCCGCAGGGGTGGTGAGTGAAGGGCTGACAGGAGATCGCAGAGGAACTCAGAGAGGTAATCAGTGCCTTGCTTTTGAACAATATTGAAAAGCACAACAGTATCGCACAATAAATCACATCGACCAGTGCAAGTTCTCAAGGACAAACAGGTCGTCTCCTTAAATACACCTGGTGACATGTTCACCTTTCTGTCTGCTGTCAGATGCAGTGTGTGTCAATGGCAGCCTGTCGCTAGTTATTAAAGCACTGAATTCAGTAGTGAAGTTTTTTTATTGATTAAATACCACAGTAGCACTGGCAAACATTAGATTTTCCTTGACATTTTTTAGTAATAAAATCGCATGTGTGTATTTTCTGCCAGCTGGTGAGAATTCCAACCCAGAATTGTCTGATTCGTAAATGACTCACTGTTTTGAGTCAGTTTTGTACATTGAATTGAACAAAGCAATCTGAATCAGTTTGCAATTCAGTCTGAATCTTGAAACTGCAGTTTAAGGAACTGTTCCACCCAAAAGAGAATCAAAATGCTTAGGCATATTTTTTTTTTAAACAAAATTGCTTGCGCACATTTCCGAACTGTAGAGCAAGCATCATTGTGGTTTATTTTTTTTCATACATATACCTGTAAGTTGCTTTGCATAAAATTTCCGCCAAATGCATAAATGTCATTGTAGACATTCATAAATCTACAAACACATAGGGGGCATTTTAAACAGATCCAAAAATCTACATCCGAAAATGAACAGAAAATTTGTCAGCATTTACTCACCCTCAAGTTCTTTCAAATCTGTAGGAGTTTCTTTCTTCTGTTGAATGTAAAAGAAGATATTTTGAAGAATCTGATAACCTACTATTAGCCGATGAAAGTGAATGAGAAAAATATCAGCATAATTAAAATTCATATAACAGTAAATTTGCATTTAAACATAAATCTATATTTCTAATCAATGCCTTTGTAACAGTGTTGTAGGGGTCCAAACACTGAACCTTGTGGCACCCCAGTGCTGAGAGTACAGGCTGAAGTGAGTCTTTCCAGCTGACTATGACCTATTACCCAGGTAGGACTCCAGGACATTGAAGTCGCACCTGAGGCACACCTATCACGTGACATAGTGAATATCACCTCATGTCTTTACCACACCACTTTTGCCCTCCAGTTTGGCCTTCTCCTACTTACACTTTATAAAACCATCATCTGAAAATCTCTCCTGCGCAATCAGACCTGCAGATGTCGTTATACTATCAGCACAGATTAAATTCTACTAGCATCATGGTGCGGCATGCATATCCCGAGGGCACATAGGCAGAGAGCGCTACCTGACAGCATTAGGCCTGTCACCAGCACCCCTCTGACATCTCTTCCCCCTCACTAGGCCTGTCATCACCAATCTTGTCCCCTTCTCACAGGAAAAGATCGGAGGGAGAAAACCAACGTGTTCTCTGATTGGGATGTGTGAACTCAGAATGGAGACCATTAATCTGTCGCACCCAAGGTCCTCTCAACCTAAGAGAAGTTGGTATACTTTTTCTTTATTTTGTCATAAATCAGCTGCTGACCATTTGCCAGTTTTTAGCATTTTATTCTGTTAATTTATTATTGTTGTACTATTTATTTTGTGCTGCTTTATTTGAATTATTTATATTTTATTATAATTTCATTTACTATGAATTTATTTATTTATTTGACTGAATCATATGAAACCCCATTTCTGTCACATGAAAAACATGGTTTGGTAAATTTTAATTATTACATATACATATATATATATATATATTTTTTAATCTAAATTAGAAGATTCAAAATAATGACAAAAAGTTGAAATTATGAGATGAGCCATAATGTTAACATAAAAACTTGAAATTTTACTTGAATAAAAAGTAAAAACTATGAGATTATGACAAAAAAAGCATAATAATTAAAAAAAAATTGAAATTATAAGATATATAATATGAGTTTGTATTGTTATAATATATACACATACATACTAAGAGATATATACTAAGTCAGTTATGCGATGAAAAGTCAAAATTATGACCTAAAAAGTTTTTACTAACATAAAAATCATAAAGTATGTTTTTTTTCACCAATTAACTTTTCATGTCTCTATGACTTTTTATCTACATTTTTTGTTTTTTTGTAATTTTTTAAAAACTTTTTTATTGTGACATTTATCTTATGATGTCAATTTTGCATGTCAAGACCGCATCTTTATCTTGTAATTTATAGATTTAAATAAGACCAAGTTTAAATCCCTTTCTCTTTTATAGTAAAAACCCATGAGGTTTGTCCTTTGCCACTGATTCATGCGAGTGAAGCATCAGTAAAATGTCTTTACCTTTTCATCTCCTCATGAGGTTCTGCAGGAATCAGCCTCCATTAGAATGCTCAACAGATTGTCTATTTAAAGCATCCAGCCACTCATTCGCAGGAGTGGTTTGCCTGTGATATTATTTTCCTTTTAAATTCTCAGTGCATTAATGAAATCCTCACTCACATGATTTCATTTGGCCTGTGCGTTAATGGCAGAGGAAGTAATAATTACATTCGAATATTAATTTGGGCCCGGAGACAGAACCATGAATCATTAGCACTCACTATGTCGAACACAAGCTCCTGTCCCTTTTCTTTTCCCAGTCTCTGACCAGATGAATTAAAATGACAAATAATTGTAATTCCCTTGCGGAGGGCGTTTAAAAAAAACACTTTTGGTAGAATTGGTTGAGCAAAGAGGGCGAGTGATGAGACTCATTTGTTATGCGGTGTTCTGAACACGCTCAAGCTTAATGACGACGAAGAGAGACAGAGATCAAGGACGATATTGGGATTGTAATAATGGCTGTGATAATCTCCATGGAGATGGAGCTATAGGACTCAAACGAGAGGACGTTAAGAGGATGGGTGAGTTAGAATGAGATTTTGGGCAAAAAATGTTAAGAGGAGGAATGTTTTATTGCAGAGATATTTTTGAGCTATTCTCTCTTTTATAAAAAAAAAGATTTTTGCAAGTTTTCTATTAGTTCTATAGTATTTAATAATCCTCAAAAACAGACATTTATCTTCATGATACAGTCTATGAAAAGGTCTTAATATCTTAGACAATGTTGCTTCTTAGAAAAAGGTATCTTGTTTTAAGGATTTACTTGCTTTCTAATAATCCTCAAACACACACACACACACACACATATATATATGTATATATATATATATATATACTCTAATAATTTACGGTAAAAAAACAGCAGCTGTAGTTGCCAGAATTTGACCATAAAAAATATGGTAACAACATTTTAGGTTTTATGGTTTTATTAATATACCAACCTATTAAAGTACTGAAATCTGCTTTGTACCTTTGAAATACACTGATAAGCACCAAATGCAGGTGATGATGAGAAAGTCACATGATGAACCAAAGCCCATCACAAGCAGCTTTTAAATATGAACAAATATAGAAGGTGCTCAGTGCCATTCACAAACACTAAACACCATCATTTCAGTTTCATTAAACTGAAATATGCAATAACCCTTAGTTTAACAACATTACATGTAACATACAACTCTAATAAACATAAAAAATTAAGAAGTAACATTGTTATTTCAAAGAAAAAACATCAAATTCAAGCAAAATTTGAAACGCAATGCAGGGAATTCTGGGAATGTCAGTGTACGTTTTTAAAGAGAATATATAAATATATGTGTGTGTGTGCGTGTGCATGTGTATAAAATTATAAACCATATTTTCCAGAGCACACACACTTTTAGATTAGAAAATAAAAAGAAAGTGTTAAAAGATATTTAAGTTATTTAAACATAAAAAATATTTACAAAAAAGAAAAGAAAAGTGCAAATATAACTCTTCAATAACTCTTCAAACTGTAGAGCAAGCAACACCATTGTTATGGTTTGATTCCTCAAGAATTTTAAAGCCAGGTTTTTCGTTTCATGTGTTAAGTGTATTGTAAGTTGCTTTAGATAAGTGACAGCTGACATGCACTTAAACACGTCACTGCTTAAAGACAATGCAAAGTCGCTCGACAGCATTCCAACAGTTGTGTCAGTTTTAAACACATACTTGAGCTCAATCTGTTCAACACAACGTAGGTCCTTTATAGAGCTCTCGTCCTAATTACTTTACTGTTTGCAGTGCCATGGGATAAATCTATAACCTGGCCTCCCCAACAAAGAACAGCAGCCAATTACTGATAAATGTGTTTTCAGTATAAAACCGTAAACAAGTCTGAGGTGAGCATCTAATTGTGCGGGTGGACAGGACCTTCACTGTGCCATTTAATTTAATGAAAAATAACCGGATCGCTCCAGGTTTTTGAACGTACTTTCATGACATGAATTTAGTGCTTATTGTTAGATTTTACCTGATTATTAATTTCGATAATTGTGAACGGATGATTTTACTGACTGCCTCTCAGTTTATCTCTGTTTCTCCTTTGTTTATCTTTTTGTCATTCTTTCATGTCTTAGTCGATCACACCGCATTAATTTAATTTAACTTGAATTATTTATTTTATTTTATTTTATCCTTTGAGTGAGAGAATGGTTGTGTGTTAAATACCTACCTGGGGTGAATTCCAAACTGCTTATTTTTTTCTTTTGAACTTGAATGGCATAACAGGAAGAGAATACTTTCCTTGGCCAATACTTAAGAAAATGAAGCAATGCAGTCCTGAAATACCATTCAAAGGATTTTACTAATTTTAATAAAAAAAAAAAAGTCTGAAATCTAAAAATATAATTATAATATGTCAAAATTATATATATATATATATATATAAAATTTGATATTTAATATAATAGTATTTGATAATATTTTTGAAATAAATCCTCATTTCAGACTTGTTTGGAATTAAAAATAATATATATATATATATATATATAAATAAATAAACCAAAAAAATTATATATATATATATATGGTTTTTTATATATTTAATATAATATTTTCTTTTATATTTTAAAAATAAAAACTCATTTTAGACTTGTTTGGAATTAAAAATAATATATATATTAGTATATATATATATATACAGTCTCTACAACTGCTATGGATGTTATTCTTTGCAACCTATGTGCTGTAAGTGATTAAAAAAAAAATAATAATATATATATATATATATATATATATATATGCACAAATAATATCATATTTTTGAAATAAATACTCATTTTAGACTTGTTTGGAATGAAATAAATAAATTATATATAGAAATACAGGTATACAGTTACTACAATTGCTTTGTTGATGTTATTCTTGACAACTTATGTGCTGTAAGTGATTATAGATAATGCACACATAATTATACAAATAAATATATTACATTTAATTAATAAGAATTTAAAAATCTACTTCAAAATGCAAATTAAACTTTCTTTTAACACTACACAAACCACAAACTGACATGCATTTTGAGTTAACAGGACACTAAAATAAATAGACACAAACTTTAAGAATTTTTATTTTCCAAAGCAATCTTAACAGCTATAAACATGAACTCTGCTGTCACAAAAAGCAATTTTACAATTTAACATAGTGGCAGTGATGTATGTCTTCATATGTGTACAAAACACACTCACAGATGAGCCTGTAAGGCCCTGCGCCCTTTATAGTGTTCTGCCCCGGGACACACTGACAGAGGCTCACTTTCACTTTCCCCTGGTCCGTAATGAAGAGACACAGAGCGAACCATAATCCTTTACAGTGCTTTGTAAACACCCTCGACCACAAACAAACCCCCGCTTCTGATTGGAGTGATGTATTATGTAATAAGAAATTGATGCCAAAGATCACATTGAGAATGACAAAACCACTGCGGTGCCCTTCAAATAACCCCATAGCCTATTCAATTTCTTTACTTCTCCCTTTCTTTCTCCGGCGGTCGTTCTCTCTGTTAATCTAAGGTGAGTTATGAAGTCACTCTCTTCGCACCCTGAGCCCTATAAGCAAACGGACGTTGTATCAGTGCTTTAAATACAGGTCGGGAGGATAGACAGGAGGAGATGAAATAAAGAATAAAAATGAACGCCGAGGAACTGTCATTTTTCAGGCCTCGACTCAGACCTGGGAGAAAAGGGCCAGTTAGATTTATGGGACCCCCGTTAAGACCAAGCAAGGCGATGGGAGAGATGGAGAGAGAGATCAGCGCTTGACATTTATTGGTGCAAGGGGAGATGGGCCGAGCTGTCAGGCATTGGGCGGCTCCACGGCCCAGTTTGAAGGTTATGTGAAGTCCCACTCATTAAGAGACAGACCCACTGACAGGAAGCTAATCCTCTGTGGGCAGCCTCCTATCTCAGACCGAGAAAAAGCATTGTCTCTCATTGGTGGCGGGAGAAAAAGAGAGAAAGAGAGCGAGGGAGGTTTATTAAGACATAAAAGAGAGTTCTCAGGCCTGCCATTAGCACTTCATTCTGTCAGCTGTGCTGCTGTAACCGCTGATCAGAACAGACACTCGCTTCAGGAAATCTTTAAAATCCGACTCTTTTTTTTTTCAGATGAAGTCAGAGCATTCACACAGGACCAGTCAGGCCAATCAGTTTGATCAATTAGCGGTGGTTGCTAAGTCAAGCATACACTACCAAGCAGAAGACTTTTGTTTTTATCTTAATTCAGTAAGATGCATGAAATAGATCAAAAGTGACAAAGCTATTCATGTTACAAAAATAGTATATATATGGCAAATAAATTCTGTTCTTTTGAACATCAATAGAAAATATGATTTTACTGAAAGATGGGGAAAAATTCCCCATTATAATATAACCCCCCTAATAATTTACTGTCCAAACCATTGCCAGAAATCCCTCTGTGTCACATAACGTTTCATTTTATTTAAATACTTGTACTTGCTTTTAATTTTTAATACTTGTGCTTCCTTTTAACATTTATGCTCTTTAGGTTGTTACATTTTACATATTTTATTCTTTCATCTTTTAAGTTTGTGAGAATTGTGCTCAGTTTGTTTATTAGACGGTTCATGGTAAGTTCAGCTTTTATTATTATATTAAAGCTCTGCATTGTAATATTGGTTACCAATACATTTTGTAGTACAAATCTAATTGTGGTGGCAAATGAAAATATACTGCATAGACATACAGATATAGACAATAAAATACCAATATTTGTACCCTTTTTCTTGTGAATTTAATAGTTTTGAAAACATAACTAAATAAATGCATAAATAAATAAAAAGTAATTTTCCACCCACAACACTCCTGCATCATGACTGCTTTTATACAGGAAAACACCACTCTTCAGAACACCACTTTCTTCTTCTTCAAAAAAAATCCTTCTTTCATAATGTCAGTACATATTTAGATATAAAACCTCACACCCTGCCTCAGACATTAGGATTCATGTGAACAGGTGGAACACATGTAACAATGACCCTTCTATTATTTATTATCAATAGCTGACCAAACATGACCTTTATTTGGTGGATGGCCAGTGTAGCTTGTCAGGCCTCATTACTTTCTCACAAACTCTCTTTGTCAGTATAAGAACAGGCAGATGGCATCTTCAAATAATCAAACTGTACTTTACAATTCAGTATTACCATGAGAAAAATTTGCAACATCAGCATACAGACCTGGACAAATGAAAGGCTGATTCAGTGGCCTGAGAGAAATATTGTATGTGACATGGACACATGATAAAAGAATAACATAGAATAGCTCTCAGTGCATCCAGCTGGACATAGATTGAGGAAACCCTGACCTTTAGGAGCAGGAAAACAAAGTTAGTCATCAGAGTTTATTGGACGGTCAGTCCAGGTGACTGATGTTATGTCATTATGGCACATTTTTTATGAGTCTGAATCTAAAGGCGTTCAAAGGGATGGGCAGACATTCAAGGGATAGTTTACCCATAAATGTAAGGTCCCATTGACTTTCATTCCATATGGAACTTCTTGGTTACCAACCTCCATAACACTGCTTTCTCTAATAGTGAAAAAGTTGATGCCAACTGAACCAGGAGAGAATTCTACACAAATCAAACACTATTTACAAGAAAAAAAATGTGGGATCTTAATATGAGGGGACCACAGGTCTTTTCACTGGTATAAAAGTTATAATAATAATAATGATAATAATTCATTTTATTTATAGGCACTTTTCATGGCACTCAAGGTCACCTTGCAAGACATTCAAAGAAATATGTGACAAGAAATACATACAAAACAACAATACTACAATAGTAAAAGAAATGAAAAGTCATAAACATTAATCCACATACATCCCAGCTAACAGGGAACGTTCTGCAACTGATGTTTTAAAAACGTTAGCATAAAAACATTATCATTGTGTTGTCAGTGGAACATTTTAATAACATTTTAAATAACGTTCTTAGAACATTAATATAACAAGAGGATGAAACATTCTAAAAATGTTTTTAATAACGTTCTTATAACCAAACAATAACGTTAATGCAACGTCTAAAAAAACTGGATGTTTTGAACGTTCTGAGAACATTCTTCTAAGAACATTCAAACATAACGTTTTTATAACTTACTGAGAACATTAGGAAAACGTTCTTAGAACATTAATATAATAGGGAATGGAATGTTTTAATAACATTTTAAGTAACGTTCTTAGAACATTAATATAACAAGAGACTACAACGTTCTGAAAACATTTTGAATAATGTTCTTATAACCAAACAAAAACTGGAAATTCTAAGAACCTTTGAACAATAAAGTTTTTATAACTTAATGGGAACGTTACGGGAACGTTTTTCCAATGCACCAGGGTCGACACAATGATGGACTATATTGACAGCTCACCCAGGGTGGGTCTAAGGAATGACAGCCTTGTCAATCAACTATTGTGGGAGGGGCCTGTGCAGAACTATGTCATTCTGACAGGAATCGCTGAACGGCCTGATTTGAGAAAGGGGATTTAAACAAAAAAATATTATAGGGTGTGTCACGAATGAGACGGGAGGCGTGCAAATCCATCTGCAGACTCTTTATTAAAACACAGCGTCAAGACAAACAGAGTCGATTACCGGCAAACTGGGACATAGGAGGCAAAGGCAAGAGAATAATCCAGGTACAAAGCGTGGGTCAGACAAACGGCAAACAGTGTCCAGGGGAGCGAGGCTAAAGTGAACGTCCGAGAGCAGGCGGGGTCAATAATCCAAACAAGGAAACACAGGAAACACGGAGAGACATGGAAGGCTGGACAAAGAGATTACAGACACGGTACATCCAACAATGACGAGCGAATTCACAGGAAACAAACGGGACTTTTATACAGACGGAAACAAGGCTAAGAGGAGGGGGAACGAATGAATCACTATGGTGACAGACAAGGTGGGTGGAGACAAGAAGTTCGGAGACAAATACACAAAGAGTACACATGGCGCTGGAGTGCCATCCAGTGGAATGTCGCTGGCACTTCCAGCTGGATCGTTACAGGGTGAATGTGTACACACACTTGTAAAGGGAATTTTGCATCCATTGACACCTTCAATACATTTAAGTTAGATTAAAAAAAAGTAAACTAAAAATTATTCAGACTATATTACATAAAATGAGTAACCTTACTAACTTTCATCATGTAATCTGTCATCTGTAATTACTAATGGACTATGAAAATGTACATAATCTTCCCAGCTCTGATGATGGATTTGTTTCCTACAAACACAAGACCTTAATTGATGTACTGGAGTCATGTGGATTACTTGTGGATTATTATTGTGATGGTTTTATCAGCTGTTTGGACTCTCATGCTGATGGCACCCATTCACTGCAGAGGATCCATTGTTGAGCAAGTGATGTGATACTAAATTTCTCCAAATCTGTTTCGATAAGCAAACAAACTCCAGCATATTATTTATTTTTTCTTTTAATGACTGACTTTGATTTTTGCTCCCCACTTTTCTGCATGCTGGGTAATTGTTGTGGTGTCATTGATTTTAAATGTATTTGACCTTAAATATCACGGAAAGCAAACTGTGGTTGGTTGCTCTGGCGACGCCCCCTACTGATTAATTGGGCAGATTTATATAACCTTTCAACAATACCCTTGCCCCAGTCTAAACTTTCATGCTTTTATACTGAAGGCTTGACAAACCATCGCGAACAGCTGAATGAATTATGAAAATGTGAACATGTCTTATTTTTAATTCAGGGTTAAATGAATACGTTGAGTTGTTTTGTCTCAGCAGCACACATGTGAAGTTCGCCATTTTCTGAGCTCTCTAAAAGCAATGCTGTTCTCCAGCAGATCTGGGTGGCTTTGTCCCTGTTCGGCAGCAGCAGAGAGTCCACGGAGGAGGAACAATGGGCCATTGATTTAAGGTAGGCCGACTCTACGCGCTGCTATTCCGATGCGGTGTAACCGAGGCGATTTGTCACCAAAAAGGTCATAAATCACAAAGTGCCAAGAGAGATTGGGCAGTTCAGCTCATCCACCTAGAGGAGCTGTTCACCCACCAGGACAAGCTTGGATCAATTCTGGGGACAAAGTCAGTATTATCTATCTATCTATCTTTGTCCAGTGACCTATGAACCTTTAAACTTTAAAGTTCAAAAGCTTCCAAAAACTTTTAAATTAATTGAATAATTTTTTTTATTTTACTTTTTATTTCTGCTTCCTTGCATTAAACTAAAAATGCAGGTTTATTGCTGTTTCTTACTTCAATTCCAGTGCTATTTTTGTATTTTATTATTTTTGTTTATAATTTTATTTAATATTTTATTTTTTTACTTTAATTCTAGTAATTTGTTACATGCTTTTGTCATTTTTATTTTATTATTATTTTATTTTATTATTTTTTTTTTTTCTACAAAATCAGATTGGATCCATAGTAAATAGTATTTTTTGGATAGCACAAAAATGCTTTTTAAAATTAAAAAATGTAAAACTTTAAAATTCGATCAATACAAAAATCCATCATTCTGTCATCATTAGCTGTCTGAAATCACTGCGGCATTGGAGAGATAGGTAGGGACACACAGTTCACGTTTACCACAGCAGTCCATTATGTGCGATTTTCTAATGCCAGATCCTAAAAGCGCTTGGACCCAAGGCTCTGGGCTCTTTGTACAGTCCTGAGAATGGAGAAGTGGAGAGCAGCATGTCTATCTCTCCATCTCTCTCAGCTAAAGGCCACCGACACATAGCAGACCCCACTATCACAGGGACTGACTCTTTAGAAACCCCGGGTCCATTCAGCTCAGAGTGAGATATCTGTTCGCGGTGACTGCGTGTGGCAGGCAGATACATAGCGGGACTAACCTTAGAGCACAAAGAGGCTGGAGGTTATCGCAAGGGCCGATCTCTGACCGCTTTGATTTGGTCGTGTAAAGAAGAGTGTCTGTGAAGGACCTGAGATGAAAAGAACCGAACGGGGACCTTCTGCGCTGATGAATGGAGCTGGAAGGCTAAAGAGTGAATGCGTTTGTGTTGGTGGCTTTATGAAAGCAAGACAACAGGTACCTTAGAGGATACCGAACGACAGCATCGTAAATCAAACCGAGACACGCTCCCCTCCCCAACTGAGACGTGTCTACACATCTACTGTTCTTCCTCCTCGCTCATGCCGTCGAGCTTTTGAGCGATTAGCATCGACTAGACTCGATATCCATCATCAAAAATTCATATTGTTACTTCTGTAAAAGATACTTCTCTAAATACATTTGCAAAGAATTATGGGTAATTCCTCTTTCCCTTCCTACCGACGTTCCTCCCTGTAAATGTGTCATCTTTCACCTAGGTCTTAATTTTATCTCAGCGTTAACCTGAAGGGACAGGTCCGTCCTATCAGCATGCAGGGACAAGGGCTAGAAACACTCCATCCATCTCCACATCGAGATTTAGTACTTCATAAACCATTTCCTTCAGAAGATTCACTCCCCTCGTCGCCGTGGCAGGTGCCGTTTTCGCCCGGATACTTCGGAGCGAAGAGACATTGTATTGTTTCTCACTTCCCTTGTCGCCAAGGTTTATAGGGACTGTAAAACGGACACAAATGGAAAGTGTCGTGTCCGTCAAAACACGCTTTCTTGTTTTTGATGGCCTTACGGAATCTCGTGACGGTTTGTAAAAAACATCCTGTGTCAGGGCGGATGAGATACGTGCTGTTTTGAAACCTGTGTTTGCTTTTTTTGCTCTTCGGAGTCGCTGTTTTTTATGGGCCGCTGTACTGTTATTTGCAAAGTGATTTAGTCAAATGTCCCATAGGAGCATCCCAATTAACAAAGCTGAGCCGAGCCCGACCCGAGGTCATCATTAATACATAACATTAAACCATCTCTTTCTAACCTTTATATAATCTGAAGAACCTCCAAGAACCTTTTGTGAAACAGAAAGTTTCTTCAGATGTTAAAGGTTCTTTATGGAACCATTTAGACAAAAAGGTTCTTCTGTGGCATCTTGAAGTACCTTTATTATTAAGGGTAAAGGAAGGAGATGAAAGAAAATTAAAAAAAATAAAATGAGGAGGTGAGATGAGAAAAGATAAGATACTGTAAGAGCAGAGCAAAGAAAAGAGACAAAGAAGGGCTTCTGACAAAAAGAACGGATAAAAAGAGGCATGAAAAGAACAGAAGAGAAAAGATGAGATAAGATGAGATGAGAAGAAGAGATGAGAACAAAGCACAAAATAGAGATAGAGGGGAGAAAAAGATGACAAAACATAAAAGTAGACCAGAGTGTTGAGAAGAGAGCAGAGCAAATAAGAAAAGAGAGGAGATTAGATAAAAAGAGAGATGAGGAGACAAGAGCAGAACAGAGGAGAACAGGAGAAAAGAGCACAAAAAAGGTAGATGAGACCAGATGAGAAGAAAGAGAAGGAGATGAAACGAGACGAGAGGAGAGTAGATAAGATGAGAAGAATAAAAATAGAGGAGAGGAGGTGAAAGAGTAGAAAAAAGAGAAAAGGAGAAATAAAGTAAAAGTAAAGACAACAACAAGGGAGATGAGATGTGGTGAGATGGTGAGGGAAAAAAGTCAAAAAAACATTAGCTGAGAAGAAAGGATAGTAAATGAAACAAACGAATCAGAACAGAGAAGACAAACTGTGGAATTAGGTAGTGATTTCCAACTAGTTTTGATAGGGAGAGGAGAGCAGCTAGTTAGACAAGGAGGAATTGACTTTGGAGCACAGTGTTGTTGTTGGAGAGGATTCCTTGCTTTCACATCCATCTTCACTGTCTGTGACTCGGCCTTTTAATTAACAACTTTAGAATCTGCTTTGTCTTCTAAAAGAGGATGAAGTCTAATTGTGCTCCAAATTAAACAGCCTAATGAAAACACACCCTTAGCTCATTCATCACAAGCAAGCAACACTCAGCCCCCCAGTGGAGAAGACACAGAAAAACACTGCAAACATTCCCCTCGTGAAGAGAACACCAACGATTTCTCAACTTTCTATTAGGAAGGAGTCACTGAGGATTCGACTCACCTCAATTTCACATATCTAGTTTATAATGCAACGCAGAAGTAAGTTATTTCTGTAAATGTGTTATACTTCAGATTCATTAACTGCCCATTTTTCTAACAAGTCTACTGCATTTTAATTTATGGTAGGCATATCCAGTTTGGGAAAGTTCCAATCAAAAAGACTGAAAAACATCATTTTAAATCATACATTTGTGCTACAAATAATCTTTGTAATCTTTGCAATAGACTAGCAGTAAACAAATAAAATATTCAATTATTTTAGAATTTTAATTGATGTGTAAAAATGACTTTTTTTTTTATTTGACATTTTGTATGATTTTATTAATTATTAGTTTTTCATTAAACTCACAAACTCCAGGAATATAATCTTGCTCTTTGTATACTCTGTCAATAATGTCAATAATTAAATCAATGTGATAAATGAGTTAGGTCAAAAGTGATCTAAAATCATCTAGTAGTCCAATTATTTTACCTAAAATGTGTAATGTAATGCATTACAATATTAACTACAACTTTTGTCATGTCCCTTGTATGTCAATAACATTATATTATCACACAATATTCCAGTTAATAAATCTTTTTGATGAAGGAAACAATACAGACATTACATAATTTAGACAGACACTATATCACAGCTCATATCACATCAAACCATGCAAATTATTATTATTGTTATACTTTGTTCTCAAATTGTTAATGTTAATAAATGAGTTTTAATTATTCCAGCTGCTTTGAGAAAAGGATGTAAACAATCCACCACCTGCAAGATAGTACAGCCTACTAGCCAGGACAACTTTATGTTTACAGACGTGACACAATGATGCAACAGCAGGCTTGAATTTCCCGCAATTTATTAACATTATTATAAGCTCAGCGTTGCAAATCGTACTTTGCGTACTCGTACGTACTTGCTCAAAAATTGATTTTGGATTATTTTTAATAGGGCTGCACGATAATCATTGTGTAATATGTAATGCGCGTCTTGTCAGTAAAGTCGGTTTTGTAATCAGCGGTAAATTCCATCAGGTACATGATTTCACATTGAGTAAATGCGGCTCAATCTGCTCAATGTGTGTTACAGACTGCAGCTTTAAAGGGTTTCTCCACGCCAAAATGAAAATTTTGTCATTAATCACTTACCCCAGTGTTGTTCCAAACCCGTAAAATCTTTGTTCGTCTTTGGAACACAATTTAAGATATTTGGATGAAAACTGAGAGGCTTGTCAGTGAACAATGGCACCGTAACATCATTGTATCTTTCCATTGTGTCTAACACAGAACTGCGAAATTACCATATGCTGTCCAAAATGGTGCTACGGCAACGTTACGGTGCTGAATCCTTGAATAAAGTTGATATTTTTGATCTTACCGTACAAAATTATTCTTACTCTACAAAATTATTATTATTACACACAAGCCACCAGGTTTTCATCAAAAATTTTCAGAAGACGAACAAAGCTTTTACGGGTTTGAAATGACATAGGGGTAAGTGATTAATAACTAAATTTTCATTTTGGGGTGGAGTAACCCTTTAAATAATTAAATTAATAGGATAGGTAGTCATACGTAGGTTTGTGTCACATCTAGACAGAGCCCGGTTCCTCCGGGTCATGAACGGAGAGAGGGGGAGCTGTGACGGAGGAGCGGAGAGCCACGCAAATTGAAGGAGGATGGGGCAGGAACAGATTTGATAGCTGTCAGAGTCGTGGTGGAGGCTGACAGTCGGGACGGATGACTCCTGGCGGAGCGTCCACGAGAAAGTGGTTTAAGAACGCCCCTGGAGATGACGGAGCCCTCTCTAATGGGGCCTGCCAATCCGATTACTCTTTATTGTGAGTATGAAGCCTGGTGTGTAATTCAGTTTGAGGAGAACAGAGGGCCACCGTCAGCCTGGGAAAGTTCACACTCGGCAATGTGCAGACACATTTCAGGCACGGAGGAAATATTGCAGAGGATGTGTTGACTTCACCTGGCAGGCAGTGCGGACTGAGCAGTTGGAGAAGAGGACTATGCGATGCTTGCTGAATTGATCTTTATTTTCTTAATTTATAATAACCTTTAATCAATATCTGAGTCAGATTCATTTAAAGAATCAGAATAATGATGTAATGATGAAGTAAAACTAAAATAAAACAAATTAAAATCCATTTTTGTTAACTGAAAGCTGAAAAAATGGATACTGGATGTAAAACTGAACAAAGTTGATGTACTAACATTGAAACTAATACAGAAAGAACTATAAATTAAAGTGAAATATATTAAAAATAATATAAAATAAATAATATAAAAAAACAATAATATAAAATAAAAATAACTGAAAATAAAAAATCAAAGCTAACTCAAAATATTAATAAACAGTGTATAAATAATACAAAACACAGAAAAGCATAAGATCATTTACTGATGTATAAAAATCATTTAAAAAAAATCATTAAGTGTTAAAATAAACGTTTTATTTTAAATTATTTAAAACACTTTGGCTTGCAATGTATACAATACTGTCTTACTTCATTCTTCATTTTGTTAATAGAAAATATACTACATCTCACAAGTTGCCATGTGCATCCCTGCAACTTGGTTTCAGAATATAAAGGTCCTCATTCTCAAATTGATCAGCCTTGACCATGTACTGTAGATCTGGACAAGTCAAACTCCATGTAATCATGCCACATCCATATCTTGATCACGCAGGGTCATGATGAGGTTAGGAATGAACAGCTGTAGTAGTCCATCCTTTCTTTCATTTGATCCCCTTTACCTTGAGACTTTTTCTCACTGATTTCAAGTACGTTGGATCTGGATAGCCCAAGCTGATACAATAGGACAGAAAAAATTACTGGATTATTATATAAAACACACACACAATATATATATATATATATATATATATACATATTCAAAGAGTATTTAATTGGATTTTTAAAATACTTTTTAGTATATTATATATTTATTATTTATACATTTTTTTTTATTAAAAATGGGAATTTTCATTTAAAAACATTTTAAACAATTAAAAAATACAGTGCACATTAATACAGAGTATATCTTCTCCAGATATTTTTGTTATTGTGTAGTAAAGTGACAATATTTATAGTTGAACTCAGCAACGAAGAGGAACTGTGGTGAACATTGATCTGGAATTCATAATTATTACAAACCTTTCAGGTCCCCCGCTGTCCAGGGTCTTCAGTGGTATATCTGCGGGCATCACGCAGTATTCACCGCTGCTATTGGCCGCAACAGTAAACAGCAGCTTGTGTTCGAAGGCCTTCTCCAGTAGCCGGAGGATCTTGGTCCCTGTGATGTTCTGAGGCAGGTAGGCCAAAAATTTTGTGCCCTTGTAGCTGTGTCCTGGATGAGGATGCTTGTCCTGCAGGGCGAGTAGATATAAGAGTTTATTTACAAAAACAACTGTTTTTTATTAATTTTGTTTGATCATGTTTTTATTGTGCTTTTTGTGTTAATTAGCTGCAATTTTAGTTATTATTTCATCAAAAGTATTTTGATTTATATTAATTGGAATGCGGGAAAAAAAAAGATTTTTGACATTTTTAAAATTAGTTATCTGTTTTATTAAATGATTAAATGATAAATCTGTTTTACTTCATATAGACATTTCTTCTTGTATTTTTTTTTTTTTTTTTGCTTTTCAACATGTCCATGTTTTAGTTATTTTAGTACAAGTTGAACTTCGAGTGTTTTTAATGGACAATATGTGCATTTAAAAAAAAAAAAAAATTGTAAAGTTCCTTTTTTTAAACTTATTTCAAAAAATGAAACTTTCATATATTCTAAATCCATTACATGTAAAATAAAACATTTCAAAAGCGCTTATAGCTCATGAAAGTCAAAAATCCAGTATCAAAATATTTAAATTATTTTAAATGTAAATGTATAATTTGGAAAAAAGTAACATTCTATATATAAATTATATAATAAATTATAAATTACAAATTATGTAAGAACATATTTATTTATAATAATTTATCTACATGCTTAAAACAAAAGTAAAACTTTGGGACTAGTAAAGCTGTTTTTCAAGTTATACACTCACATGAAAAACAGCTGATTTAAAAAAACAACAAAAAAAAAAAAACAACAACTGGTGGACAAAGCTCAAGCAAAGTGCTTTATAAACACTTCAGGCATTAGTGCCTATCATGACAGGGGATTTCAGTAGTTATCAGCTCACATCTGTCAGTGTCTCCATTTGCCCCGTGGAAGTGAATGAGAAACAGGCCAGACAGGATTCCACAGAGCAGAAAGACGGATAACTGAGATGTTTTAGAGTTGTCAGTGATACACTGAAAAGGTGTGCCTATTCACCCTGATACTAAAACATTGTCGAAGTGATACAGTAAAAAAATAAGAGTACATCATGAGCTCACCGACTGGATTCCATCTTCAAAATGAAAGACGATTTCAATGGTGTCACAGTCAGAATGTCCCGGCAAACTCCGTCTCTCGATATTCCAATTCATCTGCCCTCCGTCTGGCTGGTTTCCTTGTTTTATAACACTTTTCTTTTTGTGGTTGTTTGGCCCTTGATTACCTGTTTGAACAACCATGAAACAGACACTAAATAAGACAAAAGCAATTTAATTGCTTAATAATAACAAAAGCAATTTGTGTCAACAATAATTCATAATATGCAATGTCAGATGTATTTATAAAATGAAAGCCATATGGTTTATGATGTAATAACAATCATGCATTCTTAAAAGTGGAAGCATATATTTGTGTTTCATTTGTCTTTCAGTGGCATATGTCAGACTGACCAATGACATACAAGAAAGCTCACCTGTCTCAGTCAGCGGCGGAGGACCTTTTCCATTCAGGTATCTGTTGCACTGCATCTTATCCTTGCTCTGTGAAGCCCCCATGATCAGCTCTGAATTAAATGAGCAGTTATTTCACAGGTTTGCAAATCGTTCAGAAGAACAAGCTTTGAAATAGATACAAACATAATATATGCATCACTGAGATTTTGATTCGATGCGGTTTACATCAAACCATTAGTGCATTCAGATTTGATATGTTGTATACGTACCTGATGTTTTTTAGGGTCCACGCCTGCTAAGAGTGAACTTCTCATCTGCACTCTGACTGCGAGGTTGAATCTTTCTCAGAGCTCACAGATTATCAGCGCAAAAATAAGGGCATAAATAAGGAAGTGAAGGCAGGTGTAGTTAAACCTGTTCTGGATGAGACGGCTGCTTGAGAACGGGAGGGGTTTTAAGGATTTTGTTTTATTTGTTTACACAAGGATTCACAAACTTTAAAGGTGAATTTTTTTGTGAGTGTAAAGTGACAATCGTTTAATCATGGTTCATTCTCAGAAAGCATTATCATTTGTATGCTACGAGCGTCCTCATGATTTATGGATGCCAAATACTCTTATGATTTAGATTTACTTCTGTTAAAGGCACAATACGTAAGATTTTTGTAATAAAATATCCAAAAACCACTTGCACTGTGTTATATATTTCATGCAGTTGTGTACTTACATTATCTCAAAAGTTCTGTAGGATTTGTAAATTCAAAGAAATTCCAGATTTAAATAATGAATCGCCCCTGTTCATTGTCGTCTATCAATGACGCAATATCCGCGCTATCCTCCGCCTATGAATACTACGGCAACACGCGTGGTAGTTATTTACTGTGCATTTCGATATCATGGATCCTGATTACACTCTTAAAAAATGTAGATGTATACAAATGGAGACAAGAAGATATTGGAACAGTCAACGAAATAAAACAAGAAAAAAAATCAGCCTGGCATTTCCAAAACAGGGAGAGCATCGCGAAAAGCTCGGACTGGACAGAGACTCGCATGTGTTTTAATAGACAGGTAAGCAAATATATATTAATAATTGTGCAAGTAATAATCATGTACAGCTGGTAAGAGATTAAACAGAAATAAATGAGTTTTTCATCCGTGAACATAATTTGTGAAAACGACATCCCAATGTTCCACGCTCCATCATTGCGTCATCGAACTTTGCCTCTGTTATTGTTCTGGAAATGTGACCTCTAGTTGTGAAAATGTACATATTGTGCCTTTTTAGAGTGTTATACAAAAGGGCTTTAAACATAAAGCTGTTGTTTTGTTTTTAAATGTTTTAAATCAGAATACAAGAAAGCTGGCAAGAGTTCTATATCATAAATATCTACTTATATTTTGTATTATTTAAACTTGTACTGTGAAATTGTGATTATTCGCATTCAAATAGAAGTTTACATAATATGTATGTGTATTATGTATTTTGGTATGTATACATAAATACACACACATACACATATATATGATTTATATTATATGTAAATATTAGTTCTGTTTTTTAACACGCATTTCACGATTCAATTCAATTTTCATTCAAATTTCCTTCATTACTTGTAATTCAATATCAGTTATTTTGAATATATCAGGTACAGTACATGCCAAATTAATACATGCGATTAATTACAACAGCACTAGGTTAAAAGAACCCATTGAAGTGAATGTTCAGCCTGATCTTACAGCAATTCGTACATATTTTACGAGGGGGCTAATTCATACCCCTCTTTTGCTTAATCGTATGTATTTTGTACAAATGACCTGGTACAAACCTACTGGTCAGTGAAATCATACGAGTGAGGTATTAGCCACCTCGTAAAATATGTACAGATTGTTTGTGAGATAGCATTGGAATGATTCAGTGACTCATTTAAGAGAGTGACATTTATTTCTTGAATGAATCAGCTTTTTTGAACAATTCATTTGAATGAATGACTCATTGACTCATCCATAAAAAACAGTCACTTGCCTCCACCTGTTGTGTGTGTGTGTGGTGCAAATCTAAAACTATCTAATGAATCTTTATTTTTTACAAAGCTCAAGAGTATTCTACTGTAACTTCCCAAACACAATTTTTGTCTCATGGGGTTTTAGCAGCCAAATATTTGACTATTGAATATTTGAAAGTTTGTAGAGATCTGTTCCTTATCACACACCAAAGGGGTTTTCCAACTCTATAAATTATTATCTAATAAAGGAAGGATAGAACAACAGGTAGTCTGATTCTCCAGGAGCGTGGAGGGAAATATGTCTATGAAGCCGTGGATCTGCTGCAGAGGCTCAGAGTGAGATGAGGGGAGATGAGACCAAAGACTCCAGGCTGAGAAGAGATTGAGAATTCCTGCTTTCAGCAGACAATAAATCCACTGACGTGTGCAGAGAGAAGGACTTACTGATGTGCAGACTGGTTGGAAGTTTTTTTTGGTGAGGCAAAACAAATATTTTATGACAGTTTTTTCTGTTCGCCATGTGAACATTCTGTCTTTTCTGCCTCTTTGTCACAAACCTGCGCACACACACAATTCCCTACTTTTTCTTTCACTCTCATATACATATTGATTACAAATGCTCGATTCACCAATGATTTTTTTGAGGAGCATTATAGAGTCTTGATGACTTGATTAGAAGTGCAAGGAGCTAATCAAGCAGATAATTCAAACACACACACACAGGACAGAGAGAAACCTCTGATTAATGATATTGATAATCGCATGCATTTTCTAAGTAACTAGAGACACTTGTGTTATTCCTCTTACAGTTCACTAATCTCCAATTTAAAGACTTTAAAGTAATCACACATATTACTTATAATAACAGTAATCAAAGATATATAATCAATCTAATTTGTTATAATTAATGTAATATTTCATATATATGTGTGTATATATATATATATATATATATATTATAATAATGTGTTATAAAATAATTTAATATGTTGGTCAATGTTTTTGCATTAAAAAGTACGTATAATTATGAGCAAGAGTTTTCCCAACACTTTTTTTCAACCAAAAATAAAAAAAAAAAATTATTATTATTTATTTATTTATTTATTTTTGCAGATATTAGTTTTTTTCACTATTTTAAAGCTTAAAATTAACAATTTACTGTAGCTATAAACATATACACATATGTGTGCCTAAACCACACATACATATTATTTCCTATATAGTATTTAATATAGTAAATAGTAATAATTAATTACATATGATTAATTCTTATATACAGTGCCCTCCACTAATATTGGCACCCTTGGTAAATCTGAGCAAAGGTGGCTGTGAAAATAAATCTGCATT
>JAUMHE010003804.1:0-17018 GCA_032359235.1 Enteromius mattozi | reverse complement strand
GCTCAACAACATTTTATTTATTTATAATTTTTTTTAATAATTAAATGTCTCCGCGTCGAGCGACACAACGCATCGATAATGAAATTCGTTGCCAACGCTTTTAGTAATCGATTTTTATCGATTTAATCGATTCGTTGTTGCAGCCCTACTTTGAAGCATAATCAGTCATTTTCGAGGATTCGGAAGCGAAGAGGCCAGTCATTTGTGCAGTTGTAGCGTGGGCATTTCTGGACAAATAGTGAAAGAGAACAAAATTTGCGCACATTAATAAGTTCTCATCTAATGGCAGCAGCTGAGTTACAATAACCAATCTTTCCCAAACAAGTCGCACTTAAATTCTAAGCAGTTCCAGACAAGCAACATTAGGCTGAATCATTCGGCTCCAGCTGGGAATGGTCGCCCTGCGTGACGTTCATGCGCATCATCTCACCAAAACATGTCCAAGTCGCAATATCAAAAGAAATACATTTCATTATGCTACATTTTATTTAAAGACAACAAGAACATTTACTCATTCTCATATTATTCCAGTCCCTACAACTTTTGTTCTTTCGCAGAACAAAACGTGGAACTCAAAACACAAATCATGAAGACTGTTGTTGTGAACGGATTTCGACTCAAAAGAACGACTCATTCACAATCCGGAATCTTATCTGCACATCAACTCGCCAACGATTTCAAGCTGTCTAGCACGAATTGTTGCACTTCTCCAAATTTCTATTACAATAACATGCTTGGACATTTTTTCTCATTTCCATTATTCTCAATGCTGATTCTCTTTATTCTAATACAGTTTTTCTTTAATTGCCACAAAGCATCTCTCTGGAGGTTTCTACAGATTTAGAGCTATTAGGACAGCATTATCATAACAAACATGAGATGATAAAACTGAAACAGCAAAGTAAACAATGAAAAACTGATATTCTGTACAACAACAATGTAACACCCTCTTGGAACAAACACCCTAAAAAATCCCTCATTAGAAGTGTGTATGAAATAACGATGAACCCCTAAAGCAAGACAGATGTCTGACAAATTCACCCCCCTCATCCCCTGTGCATGTTTACAATGGACTAGTACAGTCTCACAGCTAACGTACGTTCTTAAAACACATATACACACCCTAATGCACACCCAACCTGGGGCATTTTTTATTATCAAGCATAGATGCAGTAAAACTGCTTAATTAAAACATGAATATTTTATGAGCTCTGGAGAGCTGTGGAGGGGCCATGAGCTAGCACTGGCATTGGTAAGAGAACGAGAGCTAGAGAGAGAAAAAGATACAGACACAGACCATCCGTCCAGCAGAGATAAGCGCTGTGCTTATCCTTCCCAGAGCAGTGGGAGCAATTTTATAAGCCGTAAGCTAAAAAACATGTGTGCCCCTGGTGGTTAAACATGCTCATAACACACACCCCCACATGCAGTGACAGAGTGCCTCCCGCACAACCATTTTCAGCCATCCACAATAAAACAGCTCAGCATGAAACGGCTCACTGGTGTAAGGGACTGTGTGTGTGAGAAACAGAAAAGAGACATGACTACAACAAAACAGCGATAAGTTAAATCTTGTTGTTGCTTCTAAAGATGAAGAACTGAGGACTATGGGGGCAGTCAATTTAAATTCCTTCGTTTAGCAACATCACAGCCAAGCTATTATCGGCTCCGCTCTCAATTCAAAGCGCCTCACTGAGAAATAACAAGTACGTGCTTTCATCTGGCTTAACCAAAGCTCTCTGAGACACATCGTCCCGAATAACGAAAAACTGCAAGTCATGAGGACCGTATTTTCTGCTGTCATCACCTCACACCTGAAATTCTCTCCCCTGCTTTTTTTCACTCCACTCCCCTTCTATTCTGTCTCTCAAATCCAGCCCGTAATCTGTCACTCCTCTGAGCTGCGAGAGATGAATCTACTCATCTCCCATGATGCATTGCCTCTGAGCAATGGGTCACATTCACACAATAGATACGCCTTTAGCATTTTAAGATGGAATGCACACTCTCTTCCTCATGTGTTCAACTCTCCACTTTCCCTCTTGGGAATTGGAGGGAGGTGGGCCTTTTCCACCTACGGGGGATGTGGGACATCTCCAAATTGGCCGCACATAAAATGGACAGCCTGCTATTTGAACTGAGCTAGGGATATCCACGGAGCCATAGGTCTTGTAGAGTAGCATTGTAATGATGCACAGCCTGTCTTTCAAAAGTCATCTTTCATTTGCCTTTCTGCTCTGGCTCCATCCGATGGGCCCAGTCGGACATTCCTGGCTCTCCTCCCAAGCTCACGATCAATTTATGAGATGTTCTCTTTTTATCACGCCCTCCGTACATCTATTCTTTCTGCCTTGCTTGTCTTATGGGCCATTCAAATATAAGTTCTTGCTGTGTATACAGTACATGCATGTAGTGAGTGTCTTTGACTGTTGTGGCACATCGGTATTAAGGATGGGCCACTGTCTGCTGAACACTTTATATTAATTGATTGTGTTCATTTTTTTTTTTTTTTTGCCTTGCAAACTTAAACATTTGGTTTTCTTCTTCTGCATTCTCTACAATGTAAATTGTGCTGATTCATCAGCAACATATTATATCTGTATAATTGTAACACCTATTTTAATGAATAAATATTTACACTGCTTTAAAAGTTTGGGGCCCATAAGATGTATTCAATGTTTTTTTTTAAAGAAGTCTCATTTAGGCTGCATTTACTTTATGAAGAACACGTTAAAAACAGTAACAAAGTGAAATATTTTTACAGTTTAAATGCTAGTCTTTTCTAATATAATGCTTTTATTAAATTGTAATTTATTCATGTGGCAAAACTGGAGCTATTACTTCTGGCTTCAGTGTCACATGATCCTTCACAAATCTGTGGTGGGATTTTTGAGACAAAATTAGAACTAATTTCTAATTCGAAGTTTCTTACTATATATTCTGTAATATTTACCTTTTTGGAAGGAAGGAAGGAAGGACGTGACATGTGGCCAGGTATGGTTTCCCATACTAGGAATTTGTGCTCTGCATTTAACCCATCCAAGTGCACACACACAACAGTGAGAAGTGAACAACCACGCACACACACCCGGAGCAGTGGGTAGCCATTGCTGCGGCGCCAGGGGAGCAGTTGGGGGAACGGTGCCTTGCTCAAGGGTCTCACCTCAGTCGTGGTATTGAATGTGGATTCACTGGTTATTCACTCCCCAACCCACAATCCCTGCTGGACCTGGGACTCGAACCCGTGACCTTTGGGTTACAAGTTCTCCAAGTAGACCCTGTCCCGGTAGCATTTTCTTACATGTTTTATAAGAATTTGTATGCAAAATGTACATTCAACTCAAAATATATGAAATATATGAAATTATTCTTATTAGTTAATTTCCACTTTAGCAGTTTTTGGAGGCAAGAACATATTTTGTGAAAATGGCCCTTATTGCTTGGTTCAGCCGTGTAACAATCACACATATTATTAATTACACACCTTTAGTGCTGTTTTACCGATAGTTTTGAACACTGTGAGTTGTTGAGATCCATCACCCCCTTGTGTTTTTAAACAAGCATAAAAAAATTAATGCAAAGAAGGAAGTAAAGGAAAAGAAAAGAAGGAGCAGAAAGTCCACAGAAAGGTCACACAGTGCAATGGGGTGAGTGATCTTTCAGTGCAATGGCTGCAGCCTCTCCTAGGGGTTGAGTTTCTGTGCCACATCCACTCTTGGAGAAGAGATCACATCATAGCTCTGAACTCAGTAACCGGCCCCATTCCCTTCCCAATAATCAATCTCCAAGCGCATCGCCACCGCTATCCCATGTCACTCCCAGAGCATGTCTGCCGCATCAACTCTCCCACAGGCCGATCCGATATCCCTATCTGAACCCTCACAGGATTACACATGGCGCCAAGAAGCCAAGGTCACCCAGCTAGGACACATCAGCTGAAACCTAAAACCTTCTTTTTTTTAATCCTCCATCAGTTCACTCTGAACTCTTGTTTCTTCAGCTTCGATTGTTCTGTTGCTTTGCTACTAAATAAGACAAGCTACAAAGCCCACAGTGGGAACAGAGAACAATTTTTTGACAACAACATTTTTTTTTAAGAACAACATTTTTTAATTCAATAACCATTGAACCATGCTAGTTATAGTTAGACAAAAACTGTTAGCTTACCGCTAGTATCAGTGTCAGCTGTTCCTTCTTTCACAACAGGGATGCAGTTCTCCAAGTAGACCCCGTCCCGGTAGCATCCACTGGTTTCTTTGTCCGGAGGGGGCTGATCCCAACATTGGCATGGTGTCTGCATGATGCCACAGGGCCGGTTGGAGGTACTGTAGGTCAGGCAGTCCTCCAACCATTGGCACAGCATTTGACAGGCAGCCATGCTGGGGTTACGCTTCCCAACCACAAGATACTCCACCTTAAATTCCCCATCGCCATTCCTGGCCCCAGCGCCCGCTCTGGGCAGCCCTTTCCGGATCTGCAGGAACTGTTTCCCGGCTTCCAGGAAGGCAACATGGGTAGAGGCATCGCACAGCTTCACCACCTCGTCAAAACTCTCCATCCCGAGGAAGGTTCGTGTGGTCTCCAAGAAGGAGTCAAACTGGAAGGTCCGGTGCTGTCGGGGAATGCAGTCTCTGGTTGGTTTCGTGACCTTGATGAAAATGGTGTAGCACTTTGGGTCCGGGTTCTGCAGGGTCCAGGAGCACGGCGTGCTGGGAAATACAGAGGACGAGAGGAAGAATCCAAAGAAGCGGCTCTGGACCAGTGTGGAGCAGGTGTCAGACTCCGGACCAGAGAGTGCAGCGTTGAGCATGTCCAGCCGCAGCAGTTGGAGAAGAGGGAAAAGTAGGACCAACGATGAACAATTCCGTGAGAATTTTGATATCATGGCTGTAAACGGCAGAACGGGTATGCAGAAAAGTGCGAGGCTGAAGATATCTCTTACTGGGAACCTCTGCTTGTTAATGTAGGATCAACAGCCTCGTTTTGTTGACAAGCCGATATTCTTAGATGTTTGCAGAACCGTCTGAACTGACAGCTCAGGATGAGAGGGAACTTTGGCTCATTGATCCGGTTTGCTGTCCATGATGCCAGACGCCCTCAGAGAGATCTGCAGGATTAGAGAAGACAGAAAAAAGACTGTATAAGCCAGATGGGAAAACAACAGCAATTATCCGTTGACCAGATAAGAGTGAACATAATAACTTCAAAAGTGTGTAGACACGACACTTTGGTACTTAGAAATTACCACGCTGGGCTATATCGATCCAGAAGTACCGCACCTGTGCTTCACATTCAAAAAGAACTCTTTGTTCCCTGCGTAGCAGTCACTTTCTGCAGAAATGTCACCCTCAATCTTGTATTTCATCAGTGAGCTCAATAATTTGTCCAATTATGGGGCAATCAATTACAAAAATATGAACACCTGCTGTCATTCATTATTTCCAGTGCATTTGCTTCATGCCAAAATGATCAATAGCCTCAGTCCTCTGCGAATCATTAGGCTAAAAGCGGCTGGATCATCTCTCAGACGGGCATGATTGTCATTCTTTTCCCTGACAATTCAGTGTCTCGTGCAGTTTTACAGCACTTAAAGATAAGAAATATGTGAGGTCACAATGCAAGAGCAGTAGACAGACATCTTGGAGACTATTCTGATGTAATCGCAAAATTTCCATGTGCCATTAGTCATTTTACAAAGTGAGTGCCCCGGCACCAGGCTCACCCTGAGAGCCATATACCATGCAAGAATATACCATGCAGATTTTATTCTAGGTTAACCATCCTTATCTAAAGGCATTATCTTTTGTCTTCATATTCAGCATGCTAAAAAATGAGACAGGGGAAAAAAGTGCGCTGACTGAGTCATATTGGTTCTGAATACTGGTGGATTCTGGAAATGGATGAAAAAAATGGGGTGCTCCATTCACATAAAGTGATGCGATATTTATAATCATTATTACTACTTTAATATGCATAATGAATCTGTTAAGCAATCTTAGCATGCTCCTTCCTCTCCTTGTTATTAAATACAGCGGTCGCTATCGGCGTATATAGCAGAGTATTGTTGCAGATTAGGAGTTTCCACAAAGATGCTGGATAATGCTGTCATGAATGTGTGTGGGTGAAATCAATGTTTGTGTCTAAGAGAGTGCGCATTCTTCAGAAAAAGTATAAAATCAACAGATGTGTGTGTGTGAGAGTGTGTGGTTTTCAACCACAGCACTGAATGCAATTTTGTGAATGTGCAAGAATGAGTGTGTGAGTCAGTGTTATTTCTTGCACCATATTTTGTTTTAGTCATACTTTTTGTCTTTCGGTGAAAATGTCATTTAAGTCAATATTTGTCATGCTATATTCATTCACTTTAGTTCATTTTACTTTGACTGAAACTGCATATAATTTTAGTCCACTGAAAGAATTTTGAGGGAGCTAAAATACCTTTTAGCAATGTGTTCAGTTCTCACAGCTCAAGTGGGGTGATCACAACCATATAACTGGATTATTTGAATTGATTCTTAATATTTTTCTACTCTTAAAACTTGTATTGTTCTTGACATTGCTGTTATGTGTAGTAAAACGTGCAATGCCGTAAAACACACAATTGTCTAATGAACACCCAGTAAATTATCAACATTCATTCAAATTTCCCAAATCTGTTTCATAATCATTTTATATCATATAAGTAATATTAATTTCCTGTTTAGTAAGTGAGTCAGATTCAGTAACAATCGTGGGGTGCATTTCCCAAAAACATTGTTAGCCAACTACGGTCACAAGTTGAACAAGTTGAACACAAGTTAAAAAGGAAACAACGAAGCCTTTGTTGCTTTTAGGAAAATCACCCCTGATTAATTCAGTAAGGTTATTCATTAAAACATTTGTCATACTGATTAAAACAATGGTTCATCTTTTAGATCAATTCTTTAATAAATCAGACGGCATGTATTCAGTAGAGGCAAAGTGGTGCAGACAACACAAAAACTGACCCAAAACTTAACCTCTCTCTCTACTCTGCATCCTGGAGTCCTAGTGGCACAGCCTGAGGTGAAAAGCAGACCAGAATACATGGATGCGGCTGACTGCACAGGTGGTTTAGTTTTTTACGGGGAGATAATATAAAAAAAAGCTCCAATTGATCTCAGCATGACCTCAAACATTGCCTTACACACACACACACCCACACAATGGCACATATCAGCTCAGTCCAAGATAAGCTCTGTTCAGGATGCTCAGGGCATAAGTCTTAAAGTGAAAGACTGGGCGTTTTTCGAACAGAATAAACAGTGCTTTTCATGCCAGTGGTATCTGTAATGAAGCTGGAGGGTGTAATCATCTAATCCGTGTCTTAACTTAGCCTTGATGTTAACCGGGACATTCTCAAGGCTGAACCTCAAGAAACACCTCGACTGATGCAGGGATGATCACTCATCCATTCTATTCTGCCCCAAGAAATTTAGCTATCCCAGCATGCCCTGTGTCGCACAGTGGCCAGCTCATTACAGACATGTCTTGTTTATTGATCAGCAACAGTGACACCCTGAAAACTGCTATTCAGTTAATTGAGCCCTCGCTTTTACACACTATGTCACTCTGGGAGAAAAGAATAGCTGGAAAATACACAATTTGGATGAAAAATAATGCAATAGAGCCAGGTGAGAAAACAGATAACTTTGACTAGTTTAGATTTAAAGGCATACTGTAGTTCACCCAAAAATGAAATTTACACCACTTGCTCACCCACAGGTTGCTCGCCCATATAATTAAACAACAAAACAACACTGGATGCCATTGACTTTCATTGTATGGGCAACATAATTTATTTTCTTATTATTTCTCAAATGGACCAAGATGAGGTTGAGTAAATCACATAATGTTATTTTACATTTTATTTTAATGGACTATCCCTGTAAGTCATTGGCAATCACAGGCAAAAGCATTTCATAATCTGTCACTGTCATGCGCGTGTCAAGTGTGTCGCGATCAGTTCTGTGCTGTCAAGGCATTATGGAAACACTGACTGCTTCTCACATACTGTTAGCAGCCTCGGATTCTGAATATGCTAGAAAAATCGCTCAAGCAGAAAGGGCTCACGTACTGGCGCTGACTTCTTAGAGAAGAAAAAAAGAGAAGGAAAAGAGAGACCTTATGGAAAATACAGGTATTTTCTCACAGCAGGATTATACCATGATTAGAGGGGCAATGATGGGGCCTGCTTTTCACATTCATTAGTCAGAAAAGAAGTCATTGAGGGTAATCAAGATTTTTCAGAACTTAAGCTTTTAGCCTGTTCCTTGTCATTTTATTATCCTTTTCACTCTCTGTCAGGGACAGCATGTAATCATAGTATCTAAAGTATTGCTGGTAGTTTGCGTAAAACACTGGGTGGGGAGAAAAAGATGCAGGAGCTAGAGGACAAGTGGATGAGAAAGAGAGCGACAGATGAAGAGAAAGATAGAGAGAAGGAGAAGGGAGAGAAGACAGGCTGTCGTTTCTCATGGGCGCTCTCGTTCATCGCCGTCTCTTTCCGTGCTCCGCCCCTTATTTATTTTTTCTTCCTCTCAAATTAAAGAGCTACAATGACACCCCAGCGAACAAGGTTATTTGAGCAAACAGAAGGCAGCAAGCACTGCTGCCTCTTTCAAGACCAACCTCATTCTCCTCTATTTGCGCTCCAGCGTCTGTGACAACAAGCGCTAGGCCTCACGCGGTCGTGGAATTAAAGAGATAATTATCTGTCTCTGGTGATGAATGTGTTTACCGTGCTAAATGCCAGGCCTCCTTTCATCAACTTATAAACCGTTGCTTTTCCTATCAGACAAAGTACAGGATGCAGAGGGATCTTGCATCAGAAAACAGTTAATGTCAGGTGGAGGTGCTTTTGTTCTCGAAAAGTTCTTTTGAGTCCTCATACAGTGATTATTTACCATCCTTATGTCATTCCAAACCTGTATGACTTTCTTTCTTCTGCAAAACACTAAAGAAGATATTTTGAAGTACGTTGTGGTCGTAGCAACAGTGGATCCCACTGACTTTCATTGTAAAATAAAATAAAGAAGTCATACAGGTTTGGAATAAAATAAAAGATAGATAAAAATTATGACAGAATTGTAAAAATACAACAGACATCTAAAATCATACAACAAATTTGTATTTGCATTAGAACAAATGCTGTTCCTCATCAACTTTAAAAGCACATTTTGAGTTGTATGGACTATTTCTTGCATGCTTGGCCTTGTTAATCATGTCTTTGTTGTGTGGAAAAGAGCCGCTTAATCTGCAAAATGTCCCTTTTTTGTTACATGCAAGAAAAAAGAATAATGTGGTTTCCAAATTATGTGAGGTTGAATAGACTTTTGTGTGAACTATCGCTTTAATTTCAACGTTCAGTGCTTCCTGGGTTAACCTTAAGCTAGGTAAACAGATCAGTGGTAGCAGTATTCTTGCTCTCTCAGAGGTGCGGAACAGACTTATCTCTGCTGTCTCAAGCTTTCTGTGAGCTATAGGATCAGCTTGCCAGGGAGATTTACTGAACAAAGCTAAAATGGTCTTTAAATCTAAAATTAGGAGAGTGGATATGAAAAGTGATCTTCACAACCTTAAAAACGAAATACTGTTTCTGGGGAATTTTTGGTAAGCTGTTGTCACGAATACAGAATTTCACAGTTGCATGACAGTATATTATTGAAATTTATTGCACTTCTTATTTGTATTATTTTTATTTATCTCATACTGCTGAATTCATAGAATACATTTATCTCAGATTTTTACTAATTCGTAACCTAAACCAATGGCTTAAGATCAGGCTAGGCATGGTACATTATTGTTAAGACAACATTTTTTTTAGACAACATCTGCTAATATAGGATGCATAATAATACTATATGGATGCAAATTAGTATATAAAAGTTGCATATTATTAATACCTTTGAAGGTACTGCTCTTGTGATAAGCTGTACACTTACTGTACATACAGTACACCTAAGTACAGTGGTTCTGCATGATAGATGCTTTTACTACACTATTTGTAATTTTATTTTATTTTATAATGGCTAAAATGTTCTTAAAAGCATGTAATTTTCCCAGTTTATTGCCTTTGCCACAGTTTGTATCATTGCCAACAGCCAGTCATTGTTGTCATGACGTAATTTCCTGTGTCTCCAGAGTGATTAGTTACATGGCATTTATGGCTCATGTTTTTGGCTCAAAAGCTTCTGTGGTTTCAAAATTTCAAGTGTTGTCAAATGACGTACTTCTAAGAGGTCCTGCGCCAGATGATCCATCGAGACGAATGGGAATGCTAAAGATAGCGCTTTCTCCAGGTGTTATAGGCCTACCTGACCTAGACAAAACCTGTTGTTTTCATATGCAAAACTCGGATTGACGTGAATCTCTCAGAAGTTGATCAGAGGTCGACATGATTTGAAGAGCCAAAGAGGAGGAGATGGACAAACTGGCAGGGGATGGAAAGAGTGTTAGAAGGACAAATGTTGAGGGGGAAGAGAGAAAACTGAACATCTGTTTGTGTGATGATCTAACAGGCTGCGTCTGCATGCTCTCTTTCCCCTGGCACGCCTGCTCCGGCACTGTTTGTTTTCTCTGTCATCTCTGCCACAGACTAGCGCTTACCTGACACTAATTTCAATTAGGCGTCTAACTGTCTGAAGAAATGAATAAAGCTGAAGAGCCACATCAGAGACAACAACGGAGACAGACTGTAGGAGATAAAATATAAGCAAATGGACATGTCCAAAGCTAGGAAGCTGACATCAAATATTTAGGAGTCTCTTGAACCAAGTACACAATGTGCTTTTTTAAATGTCTTTTATGATTGTAGCAGTTCAAAGGGTATGACATGAGCCCCGTGAGATCTTGAATAAAAGCCAAGGCTGACATGAGCTTTTTTTTTTTTTTTTTTTTGGTCAGACTGTACAATATATCTTGGGATGCTTTTAAGGTACTAAATAAAAACTGCTGAACCAGCTCAAACCACACATGCCAACAAACTCCTGATGAACTTAAAAAACGCTGAAAACATTGACTGTGTTAAACCAAAATGTAAAATAAGTAAATTTTATAGAAATGTTACAAATCTTAAAAAAGACATTAACATTCTTAATCAGGATAGATTTACTTAAGATGCAAAATGAAGACATGAAGAATTGTCTGAGAAATTGTACATGCAATAATTGAGTTACTGCTTAAAAAAGAATAAATATCTGCCAATACATTTTTACTCTTTAATATTTATTTGTTTATTCTATTTTTAATGTTCAAAAAGGAAGTCTATTGCTTCCTAGAGTGCATGCAGTACATTTCCACTTGTTCACTTGTAAAGTATGTTTTTAACCAAAAGGATATGCATATATGCATATGAGGTTACTTTGCACACAGCATAATTGTGAGTAATTGTGTGGAAAGTTATGGAGATGTTCTGGGCTTATATTATGCTAATTGTTATAATTGTGGACTTCCTTGTATAGAATAATCCAAATTCATCAAAATTAGAATGAGGATAAGAACAAACCGAATTGCGTGTTGTGAATCCGGTGAAAATTTTGCATAAGAATAATTTCTGTGTGCAGAAGACTTCATGAATGAAACCCAGAGTCTCTAATGAATCTATTTTAAGCTCTTTTCATTTCTGGCTAACATGCACAGATTTGATGCCTCAGCCCCTTCACTACCTTCCCCCAATTGATTATATATGTGAACCAACAGTTCATTAAAGAAATAATTTGTCCTCTTATCCAGCTTCAACATCTGTGTGCTCTTTGTCCATCCGTCCAGAAGATACCCAGTGGCATCATCCCCTCACATGAAAGAAAGCAATTATCTCCTCCCGTACACAGCACCCGAGCAGGGGCTTGGAAAGGATACGCCGCTGAATACTACCCTAATTGGGTTTCATGCCAGCAGAATTTACAACATCTGTAACTCGGATTATAGTGGTGCCAAACAAAGAAAATTACAAAAGTGGCTTTACAAACACTTTTATGGGCTGGTAATGATAAACACATTCATTGCGGCGGTAGTTCGTCACAAACATTTACAATCAGGGGCTCAGTTAGCTTAAAAGGGGTCCTTTATTTCCGGAAGCAGGGTGACAAAATGAATCAAGCATGGCTGGGAAAAACACTGGCCTCTGTGTGTGTGTGAGTGCGTTTCAGTGTGCAGAGTGTTTGGGAGAGTTCGGGAGATGAAATGGCTAATCGCTCATAATTCACACATCTCACAGTGGGGCTGTTGCAGATGGCGTCGACACTGTCCTCTTTTCTCTCCATCAGAATCAATCCCACAGATAATGAGTGCTTTGTGCCTGAACATAATCAGATACATATGAGAGGGAATTGTAGTGAATATCAAATCCAATCAAGCCATATCACGTCCACTGCAAATGAGCCAGACAGCACATTTGGGCTTTAAGAGCAGGGATAAAGGATTCGTACCCTGAAGCCTTATGCTGTCAGACTGAACCCACTTTTGCAGGAACCACATTTCATGGGTTTGATTTCATCATCTTCTTTCATGCTTCTTTATCTAGGCATCTATATATTTCTGTCTGTCTGTTCTATCCATCCATCTATCCATTGATCTCTGTCTATAGATTTACTAATCCACCCATTCATCCATCTGTAGATATATCCATCATTACATCTATCTATCTTTCCATCCACCGGTATATCTGTAGGTTTGTTAATCCATCCATCCATAATAGCCATCAACATATATCCACTGATCTTTAAGGATATGTATGGGTTTGTCAATCTGTTCCATTCATTTTCTGTAGTTATCTATAGCTTATCTTTTACCATCCATCCATCCATCCATCCAAAGTAAGTTACCCATCATCCACTATCTCTTTTTCTTACATACTGTATCTGTCCATCCATCCATTATTTCTCTCTCTATATATAGGTTACATATCATGCATCCATCTATCCATCCGTCCATCCATTATCTATTTCTTTTTCCTGTAGGTTACATATCATCATCATCATCTGTTCATCCATCTATCATTATCTCTCAATCAATAGGTTACCTCAGTTTCCTCCCTTCATTCTTTTAACTTCGTTTTTTGTATATAATTATTTCTGCTTGACATACCTCCTTTCCAACATTTTTTCCTTCTTTCCTCTAAAGCAGACTATTACTCAACAGTTCACGTGACCGTGTTTAGACTCAAGGGAGGACTGCAAGGGCTGAGGTTGCCATTTGGGAAAGAGCCTCAAAAGACATGCTCTAGCTAATTAAATATTAAAAGCATTCACTCGGTCAGTAATATTGTACATGGCTCTGATAGCACATAAGGGATGTAAGACTGAGGTCTTGACCCCAGCAGCTGAGAAACTGAATGACCTCACATCATCCTCCGGTTGACATTGAGGCCAAACATTGCATGCTTTTTCTTATACACACACAGACACAGTATGGCTCTCATCAGCTCCATAACAGAACTAACAATCCCACTCTGTTAGCTTGAGACAGTTCTCACCCAATGACTATAGGGGACATCTGCGGCGGGAGACGAAAGGGGGTGTCAGTTTCCTAAGGACAACCGTAACTAGGAGTATTGCATCATGGTTCTATGACGCACAAAAAGAAATCTGAACTGTTTTTGTCTCTTAGATGGACGATTGATTTTGTTTATCCTGAATAACATCTTACGTTTAAATGCCACTCTTTTAGGGAGAAAGGGAGAGCTGTCACACATAATCAGGCCTTAATGTTGCAGATAATAGCCTTTGTTAATGCTTTAGTCAAACACTGTATTATCATTCCATATTTTTCCAGGTTCCTTTACTTCAACCACTTATAAAAGTAAAGATAGCAGAAAACATCTGCTTGAGGTATAACCACTATGTATTTAGATGAGTTCAACACACACACCTACACAAACACACGTTGGTTTTTGTGGTTTATGGGGACTCTTCATAGGCATAACGGTCTTTATACTGTACAAACCGTGTTATCTATAGCCCTACACCAACCCTACAACTAAACCTATGCCTTACAGGAAACTTTCAGCATTTTTAGATTTCCAAAAACACACAATTTTGTAGGGTTTTTTTAAGCCTTTTGAGTTATGGGGACATTTTAATACCTCTGTCATAACCATGTCCTTATACAAATTTTTGTCCCTGTAAATCCCTGTGAAAAAAACAAAACAAACAAAAAAAAAACAATATGAACACACTTACAATAAATAAATGAATACAAATATAAAAAAAAAAAAATATTTCTGTAATGTACATATGAAATAATTGTATTGTTTTATTTAATGCACAATACTAAATGTAATATTCAGCATAAACTTGATTATTTAGATAATCTCTTTCATCATTTTATATTATTTCTTCCCAAAATTTTTTTTTTACGTTTAGATTAAATTTTAAAATTAGAACAAATAAGAATGCCAGTTTTGGACTGAATTTACTGCCATCTACATTCAAGAAGGAAAATGAAAAGTGAAGGTTAAGTAAATGACTGTATGAAGATTCAGAGAAAATATAATCAAATAGTCAAATTTAACAAAAAAAAAAAAAAAAAAAAAAAAAAAAATATATATATATATATATATATATATACATATTTGATTTCGTTTAAAATATCACATTTTCAAAATGCATTCATTCAGATGCTTAGAATTAACATAGATATGTTAAATTAAATAAATTAAAACTTTAAAATTTATTCAGTTAACATGCACAAACATAGTTCAGAAATGGCTAGCTGTGGATGAAGCAATGTTTAATTAAGTTTGGGGGAAAAAATATATTTATTACAATATTATTTAAAATGCATTACAGAAATCTTACCCATTTAATTTAAGCTTGACACATTTATGTTAGATTGTGCAATCCAAATTGTGCATGCATTTCAAATACATAATTTTTTTAAAAATGTAATTATTTTTGAGTGTAATAAGGAATATTGTGTATCTTTAACTCACCTAGACTTGACCTCACACTCAACCACACCTGTGATCCATTCCATTCTTTGTGTCTCTTTTTCCCTCTGTCTCTATAGCCTACTGACCTCACGGCTGCTCTAGAGAAACAAGCGCACAAGTGTGTTTGTAGATACGTGGGACTGAGGGTGCTCTGGGCGTACAATGCCCATCCAGTGATAGAGAGCCGTGGCAGACCTCGAGAGAGAGAGTTTGGGTGTGGGAGTGTGTGTGCGTGAGAGAGAGTGTGGGAGCTGAAGGGACCCATTGAGCCGGGGTCCCTCGCCTCTGCCTTCATTAACATGCAGATGGGAACAGCTGTCGACACTTTGCCGTGACGGCTGAAATATTTACGACTCGCTGTTTACTGAAAGACTCTCGGACTGACTAGCCCACGAGTCCCTCGCTGTTTCTCTTTGTCTTCAAGTTATCTGTGCAGATAACTGAGCTTCTCTTCGCGCACCCGTTCTGAGCGCGATGCTCTTGTTTGGTTTGATAATGGAGCATTTGAGTGACAGCTTTTAATCCGACCCCCTCTCTAATGATATTTGCTTTTTTTTTCTCCAGTACATCTCAGCTATCAAAATGTCACAGGTAGATTTACTCAAGGCCGACCCACCAAACAAAGCTTATTTCACCTCACCACTTGAGAGAGAGAGAGGGGAAATCCATATCTACTACAAATCAATGGCAGGAAATTTACGAGCTTTACCTACAGGCCAACGGCGGCTAACATCTCACTACACGGGCATGAATAAATGAATATATAAACAAGGCGGATGGATATCGAGAAGCGAACGGCGAATGCGGAGGCAAAGAGTGAGCTCTGTCGCGGGGTAAATGGCACTGGCACGCAGATGTCTTACAAACAAACAAAAAGTTGATGAGTGTGTTAACATTACGCTCACTGGATAATTACATTAAACGCTAGCTGAGTTGATCGCGGTGCCAACGAAGCAATAAAAGTTTAAGGAATTATGCCTGCATTGTCTTTCTTCTCTCTTTTGCAATTTGTCTCCATTCTGCCCTGCGCAGCCTGAGGGGCCTGCCGTGGTTGCTCATCACGAAACTAAATAAAACACGACAGACCTTCAGGGCACAATTACCCAATGTCAACAATTAGCTCTCCGTGCAGACACTTCACAGAGGGGTCTCTGAAGGCATGCACTCGTCCATATGGAGCCTGAAGGATCTTGTATCCTTAACCTCACTTAAAAAAAAGTACTAAGCCAATGCCATGTATTTATAATTTTTTTTAGGACGTAAAATAGCAAAAAATAAATAATGTTTGTGCCATTTTAAATTAATATAATCATTCAGGACCATAATATATTGGTGTTTCTTCAGGATAGTATTTAATGTAAATATGTAAACTTGTGACAAGGTGAGTTTGACTGCTTGAATCGGTAACGCTTTAGATTACAACCCACAATGTACCGCATAATTACACCGAATGCATAGCGTACCTATTTTGTAACTATAAAGTACCTCCACCGTAACTACATGCAACAGGAAGGTAACAAGGGTTCGCTTTAGATTACGGCCTGCGAATGCCACACTTACACCGTAACTACACGTAACAACAGGGTATTTTTGCATAGTAGTTAAGAAAATTGTTGTAGTACATTTTATTCTATTTGCCTCAAACCACATACGCACCAACAGCCCTACAGCTATCAAAAAACATCAATAATACAGTAAATATACAAGTGTTGTGTATTATGATGTTATATATGTTTAACGTGGGAGCAGCTGGAAACAGGTAATTAATTTTCAACTGTACTGCTGACTGACTCACTGCTGAGATGACCATATTCAATGCTGTTTCATCAGGTACATTTTTAAATGAACATTTCTAAACATTATTTCCACATATATTGTTAATCTCCATGATCACTGAAACACTAGTACATGGTATAATCTGGTAAAATTTAATGAAGACTGGTGGATTTTAACCATAACTACTAAGTTATACTACAATTTGCTATTTGTATCAGTAATGTAAGAGATATGGTGGTGTAATAATACCTAGTACGTAGTGTAAAAATATACTGCATCATATATTTTGTTA
>JAUMHE010003723.1:0-17021 GCA_032359235.1 Enteromius mattozi | reverse complement strand
GCATTGATTTGTATTGGTGGTGTATTGGTGAGATTAACAGTTTTTAGGATAAAACCCAAAAGAAACTTATTTTTCTGTAGTGGTCTCTTATTTTTTTCCAGAGCTGTACATATGTACAGATAAATAGATAGATAGATAGATAGATAGATAGAGAGAGAGAGAGAGAGAGGGAGAGGGAGAGGGAGAGGGAGAGGGAGAGGGAGAGGGAGAGGGAGAGGGAGAGGGAGAACATGTGTGTTAATTTATATATGCATAATAAATATACACATTACACACAACTTTTTTTGGATACCATTAATTGTTTGACAGCACTAGTAACATTACAAATGCCATTTCTGTCCCTTTTGATTAATTTTAAATTAAAGTATTAATCTCTTAAGTCTGAATAGTTCATTATGAACAAGTCTGAATTATTAACAGTAACATAAGCTATAGTGAATAGTTTCTTATTATTAGTCTAGGTTAATAAATGGTTTAAAAATTTTGTTCATTCTTAGTTTATGATACATAATGTATCAACATATATTAACAAACAGCAAAAAATAAATAAATAAATGAAAAAAAAAAAAAAAAATAGCAAGACAAAATAACCAAAAATGTTAGTCTATTATATCTTGTATATTAATCAAACAATTTAAAAAAATGAAAGCAGATGAATCCTGGTAAAATAGTGAAAAAAAAAAAAAACATTTAAACATTTTATTATTATAAGACACAGTCAGAGCAGCATATTGTTTTGCATTTGTGCTGATCCCATATTTCACACCCCCAACCCCTGCACCCCCTGCCAAAAAAGAAAAAGGTGACGAGGATAATGTGAACTAAAAGTAAAATAAAATTAGTCTGTTGGTATGGAACCTTGTAAAATATCTCTTATCAAAATACAATGGTTGCCACGCCCTGCACGTACACACAGCCCGTGCTGTGCAGTGTGTTGAGAAACAGTCAGACAGTGTAAAAGGCTGAAAGATAAAGATAGGTCTTTAAGCCACAGAATAGGTAGCAATGGTCCAATCTGTCATGTCCTTCCCCTCCCCTAACCCTCCACCTCACTCCTCCCGCCTCACATCACACCAAGACCAACGAGTCAGATATTACTGTTACAGAGCCTCTTACATAAGCAGCCAGGGACATAGTCAACTGTTGCATAATCGCTAAAGATGGGGAGGGTCTAAAGTTAATCATGGCCAGTGGAATCAGGCCAGAGGAGGTCTGAAATCATGTTTATCTATTCTCATGGTGACGCTATTTCACTGCTGTCACACTGTTTAAATAATCAGCCGGACACATGTATAGCTGATCCTACAGCATGCAAGAGAAAAAAAAAACTGGTGCAGTTCAGTGAACCCAGAGAGAAACCAATGACTCACAGCCTGAACATTCCTTAAAATGGTCAGATGAAATAACGCTCCCTCTGCTTTTCTTTTTTTCCGTGTGCATCTCTTGATTAAGAGAGCAGTCTGAAGTAAAACCATATTGGGAAGTCTAAATCGAGGCTGAATCATCGCTAAGATAAACAAACGTGTAATTTATGTTTTTCCCTGGTGCATAGAGAAAAATACCCAACAACTACAAAACTGAACACTCTCTCATGCGTATTTTAGGCTTGCTGCAAGTCACTATTGTTCTTACAAAAGAATATTTTGCAATAAGAAAGAAAATGTGTGTTGGTAAATGTGGTTTCTACACATACTATTCTAGCACACAGTTTAAAACACTCCCTCAACATGTGTTGAGACAAGAATTTTAATTAAGGACTATTAACTAGCAAATCTCAACCAAGCACTAATATGCATAACAAACAAAAGCAAAAACAACTGTTCTGCTGATTAAAAAAAAAAAAAAATTGCAATAATATTTTTTTCCACCATAATGTACCGTATAGCAATACCGTAGTCCATTAATTAGTAAACTTTAAAAAAAAGTTAATAATGTGATGACAGTTTTGTTTTTTTAATTACATTTATTATATTTATATTTATTAGGAATTGTAAACTGTAACGGATATTAAGTTATAAAAAGAAATCTATTTACATATAGTCAGGAATAATTTAAACCAAAACTTATATCACATTATTGTTGTTGTCATTATTATTATTTTATTTTAACAATGTCCTTGCTAAGTTTTTAAACCTGGGAACATTGCAAATATCTCTCAGACCCTCTTTCTATGGAGGGTCTGAGAGCTGAAGGAGTACTTACTTGTTAGTAATAATAAACATTATTATTATATACAGCATACTTTTTCATAGTCAGAAAAATATAAATAATGGAAAAACCTGTGCACAATGTTTAAAAGAAAATAAAAAAGAAAACATAAAAAAAAATGTGGTTAAAACCAGTTTGTTCATTGAGTCAGCATTAGCTGTGTTTAAACATGGAGAAGTCCATGTTAAGTGACATACTCATGAGCTGTGCAAAGTCTGTAAGAAACTGCATCTTTGTTCAGATTTCAATTGACATGCTAAGCAGGGTAAGAGACTTTTCTGGGGGTTTCTATGTATTCATTCTATATGACCTTGAGTCTGAGGTCTCTCCCAGCCAGTAGCTGAAGAGCCTGGATACGGTATGGAGATTGAACAAACAAAGCAGGCCCAGTTACAGGGCACCCTTCCAACAGAGGGGGAAGGGACAGCCCATACACAGATGTAGCCTTCACACACACAGGCACACAGACCCTGCCCTCTCTCCTGCCCCTGAAACTGTCTCTGTCTGAGAGCCACTTGTAGAATATTCCAGGGCTTGCTGTGCCTCACAACAGCACTAGCTGTTAAAAATTACTAGCTGCAGTTAAATGTCAAGCTGTTTCTTGGCTTTCTGTTTACTTACTTCCAGAGTATTGCCCTCAGAATTTCTTTTAACTACCAAGTTAGTTATTTGGCAAAAATGATACAAACTCACCATCAGGGCATTTGAGGCACAAACACTATGAAAACCATGATAGAAAGCAGCAAACTGCCTGTAGATGGATTTATTCAGCAGGAAATCAATGTAGAGCTGGACGTATTCTGTGCAGGGACAAACAGATCAATTGTTCAGTAAGCAGGAATAACACAGTGAGATAATTCATGTTGAAAAGGGAAAATTCAGGCATGCACATTACTACAGTGTGAAGACTCTCTCACCTTTTCGGTTTAGGTTGGTTACAGGGATCTTGTCGCCTCCTGGTTTTAAATTATATGACTTGACCACTCCAAGTTCTTCTTGAAAAACCTAGAGGAAAAAAAAGTACAGAAATGACCTCTGCTTTGATCATCTGCAGATGTTATCACCTGGTTCAATCAGGCAAACACAATTATCTATTTGATACGATGGAACGGGAAACAAGTTCATGAGAGCAAACATCCTGATGCAGGTCAAGTTTAAAGAAGACTTACCTGAAATGTGGTATAGAAGTCCTCTTCAACATTTCCTTCATAGCTGAGGAGTTCCCCGAGTCCATGAGCAAGATCCTAAAATGCACACAGAAGTAGTCACATTTGACAAATGTGAGTTTATAAATTCTGAGCTTTTTATATGTCCCATATTGTGCTTTTCTACAAACAATGCAATACAAGGGACACTAATCATAGTAACACTGAAATGCACTGACAATACAAAACAATAGAGATGACTACAAATTTTTCTCATGTATGTGGCATTATTTAAGTTTTCTGTGACTGTGAGAGCTGTTAAAGGCAGTAATTTGTATGTTTGGAAAATTTGTGCAGCTAATAAACTGGTAACAAATGAGATGACTGTGCTGTTTGACACAAACTCCGGAAATCTAGTTTTTCATTTTAAGAAAGTAGCTTTAGAGATTCCACATCCACATTACCTTTGGAAAAAGTTTGAAACAAGGAAGCAAACAACGCCCGCAAGGCAGTTATGTAAGTTTGGAGGAAGCCAGAGACTGTTAAAACAGAACATCTGGCTCATTTAAATCCGACTCTGCAGTAACACGAGAGTGAATGGGAATCAATATTAAAGCGGAGCTTAACTATTATTTCAAAATACAATCAACCTCTTGTACGTTAAGTTTCAGCATACATACTAGTCTGTAATATGACAAAGTGCTTTACTGCAGAAGAAACAGCTAATATTGGGCGCCCTCTGCTGGACACAATGAACAGAGGCACTGGCTAAATTTGAACAGGCATATCACTATGTCCTCAAAAGAAAACATAAATTAGCTTAGAAGCACACTGGAACCATTCAGCCATTATTATCTCAGGTGTTTGAAATTAAATGCATTTATAATTCTGCCTGTGATCTCGCTAAGTTTAATAATAAAGTATTTTCAAAAAACATGATATAAAATAAAGGGAAGGCTGGGTCACAAAGTAGTTGAAACAAGAGAAGGTTTTGCATAAAAATTTGTTACTTATTTTCTTCTAGTTTAAAGTTAACTAAACAAGTGAACTACTGTACATTATAATTTAAATATTTGGAGTACATTTTGAAGGAAAGCTCCTTATAAAACTTATTATTATCAAGCTGCTTAATGTTTTTCTAGAAGCTGTGATACAGTTTTAGGATCCACTGATCAATAGAACAGAATTTATTTGAAATTTGTAACATTACAGATTCTATTTTTATTCAATTTAATCATCTCAAAGTGCCCTTGCTGCTAAAAACATACTGTACTGTATTGACCATAAACCTTCGATATACCAGAGTTGTATACATTCAGACAATGATTTGATTCTTCTTTTTTCTAAATAGTTTCTCATTAAATAGCAATAAGTAACGGTAATGGGACACTCTTACTTGATATTTAGCTGTATTTGAAACAGAACACAAGACTACAACTAGCATTTGAAGGGTTAAGGAGTTCAAAAGAAAGAAAAGCATGATACTTCAAAGGCTGCTGTGAGATTCACAAGACAGGCATGACTTTATCAGCAGAGTCTGTGAAGAGCTAGTAACAAATTTGCAAGAGCTATTTCTGACTCAGTGTTATTCTGTCAGCCATCTACACTGTTTATATATGCTTATGTTGTGTATATATATATGTTTATATATGGGAAGCTCAATGTCACCACATAATGAGCATCACATACTAAATAGTACATATATATATATATATATGGGGGGCTGGATTACTTTATATTGGAATAATAACACCACACTACACAGAGACAGTACACAGAGACCACCAGTGATTGATAAATGTGTGTTCATCAAGATTTGGCAGGGCTGAATATGATACCATGTGGTGTGTCACAGCTTGTGTACATACAGGCATAATCAGCTGGAGGTCATCCAGGGTGAGGGTCGCCATGCCGACAGGGGTGTCGAGGTCACATGGCACAATGGGCGGGGTCAGCAGCTTCTTGTAGACGCAAGGGGGGAAGCGGATGTCCAGTGTGATGCTGTTGTACACAGCCAAGCCCATGAGCTGACAGATGGGGTTAAGTGTGCACAGCTGGAAGGATTCACAGACCTGACACACACCTCCAGCCTTCTGTTACACAATGGCTGCGTCAAAAACCAAAGGCTGCTTTCTCACTGCTTGATGGCCAATGATCTAACGGCAGTCTAGAAGACTTCTTTAGCACTCTGCTTTCCAAAATGTCACATCTATGATCACCATGCAAGGTCAATTGATTTTTAATTTTATCACAAATAAGTTTACATATTGTAACTGCCAAACTACACTGCCATTTCACGAGTTCGGGCTTGTCGACTCGATTAAAGCGATGCAGATTTGGCGTGCTGCTAAAGGAGGAGAAACTCAGGGTTAGAAGGGCTGCCGAGCCCTAGGGTGAATAACCCTAAGGGCTCGGGAGAGGGAAGAGGCGGACAGCCTATTCCTAACCCTGAGAGCCCCCCCCGTTGTGGAGAAGGGCGGAGAAGGGGAGGAGGAAAGGAAAGGGAGGATGAGGAAGGGAAACGGAACTGGCTATTTATAAGGCGATTACGGGGATCTGATAGGAAGATGGGATAATTGGAAGATAGGTAGGCGGAGATCGAAAATGTAGGGAGGGGAGCCTTCACACCCTTCTCCCGAAACGAGTTTTAGAAAACTATGTTTAAAAGTTTGGGGTAAGATTTTATTTATTTTTTTTTTTTATAAGAATTTATAGTTTTATTCAGTATGAATGCATTATTTTTTTAAAGTGATTTCTATTTCACATAAATGTACTTCCTTTGAAACTTCTATTCAAAAAAGTATTCACAAAAATATTAAGCAGTATAGCAGTTTTTAACTTTAATGATAGTAAGAAATTTTTCAGCTTCGAACATTCCCCTATATGGCATCATGGGTGTTTTAAAATATTATGAGAAAACAGTTAGTTTAAAATGTAATGTAATTTTACAATATTACTTTTTTACTGCATTTTAATCAAATAAATATTGTCTTGGTAAGCATCTCATCAACCCCAAACTTTTGAACAAAATTGCATAGGCACAAGAGTGTGCAATATCAGAGGCATTAAAGGACCAAAAAAAAGTATTTTTTGGATTTCAGACACAACCAATGTGAAAACACATTCTCTTGAATGAGAATGCCAATCCACTAAAACCACCAACTTTTGACTAGCAATGCCAAGCAGCAAACAATGATTCATGACTGTAATATAAACTAAAGTCTACTGGCTTGTATGCCTCTGATGATGTATGGCAAACTTCTCCAATCATTATGTCTGCTTAAACCCTGCCCCATTCTTACAACTGACTGCAAGCTCACATTCAGCCTCCATCCAATCAACAACTGATGAACAGAAACTAGCCCCCACCCCTAACTTTTTTCTTTTCCCTCAAAAGTATGACATAATTCTGAAGAATGAGCTGTCCTTACTTCCTTTTAATCTCAGCTGTAAAGTCTGTAATTTTCTGTGCAACTAGTGGCAGCAAATGGAATCATAATCTTTAGTGTTGCACAACTTACATAAGTTATTTAAGGTTTGCTAAAATCGCAACATCACCTACAGTATAGCAGCACAGTAATATGCATGAAAGAACACCCAACAGGTGTACAATACATTTAGGGGAAAATGTGAAGAGCCCTGCACGTAAGTGCTTTCAGCTGTAGCTGACAACTCAGCCCCATGTGCTCTCCATATGTGTACCGAGGGCGATGGAAAAAAATCCTCAGCTCAGGAGAGGGAGGGAAGAGAGCAGACAGGCGGGACAGTTTCCATGAGGACTGCAACGATGAGACAACACAAACTGAGCCCTGGCTGTTCCTAACGAGACAAAACAAAAGAATCTTTATATCATAATTTTTCACTGATGTGACACAGCAATTCTGTACAGGAGAGGGAGCTTCTGAGGCCAATCTCTGGACCTGTAGTCACTTGCATTGAAAAGCCTAAGCCATAGAGCAATTAGAGGGGTAACAGCAGGACATGGTAGGCTTTGGCTGCCACCGTGTCTCTCCCCACACGTTCCCGAGAGCACCGTATGGAACAGTTCTTAACTCTGACACGTGCCCGTTCACGCACCACATCACTTACAAAACCATTTTATAACCATAACTATATCTGTGCATCTGTCATTAGCGTCATATTGCATTATAACCTTGTGTTCTTGACATTTACAAATCACATGGCATAAAAATAGCATATGCTCCATTTTCACATCATCACAGCACAGATTGGTGGGCAGAAAATACATTTCCCACCAGAAAACAGAAGGACGAGAAGGAACGTCAGATGTATGCGCCAAATAGGAGCTGACTCTGTATTTATGTGTTATTTTAAGTTTGTCACACCCACACGTGACCACCTATACTGTATAAACTGCAGGGAAATGAAAGGATACGGCTCCAACCAATCGGAACTCAGAGTAGTTGTCACATTTCCAGCTGCTGAACCAATGACACTGGGACTCCTTCACATACGTGAACATGCCTGCAACATGACACACAGATGCAAAAAAGAACAATTACTATTCACTAAGAATGAGCAGCACTAACTGATTTATTTACTTTTTTATTTAATTATGTACTATAAGTTCATCTAACCATAACACTTTTACTTTCTCTTTTATTTTGGTTTCTTTACTGTTTTTTTACTCTCCTAAGGTCCACAATTTTTACATTACTTTATAAGATATGTTTTAAGATAAGTCAGACAATATAACAAATTATGCTCATTTTGTGATTGCTCTCATATGTTTTCTCATTGAATATTTGAGTATGAAAATTTACATCAATAGATCATTTATTACTACAAAAATGAAAACCCACACATGTACACTATATATATATTATATTATATATATATATATTGTGTGTGTGTGTGTGTGTGTGTGTATCAGCATTGCTGATCATGGTTTTAAATATTAATGTTCAACTGCCTTTTTCTTTTTTAGTTTTTATAATAAACCTCATTAAAAATTTTTACTAGGGAGACATCTTTGTTAAAATGAGTAAACATTTAAACAGTCTTAACATATTTTGCCATTTTGCCTCTCAAGAAAAATATGCTTAGACATTTTTAATGAGACAAGAAATTTAGTCAGATTTTTTTTCTTCCAGTGGTTACCACCTGTACATTTTCAAAGACTGGCACTGTTTGTCCTGACTGTCTTACCATAGTCTGTGTGAAAAATCTGTCGAATCAGGAGAAGAAACCACTCTTTTGTGAGTCCACCCATGTCCAGCCCCGCTTCCCCAACAAACGTCACTTTCAGTTTTTTCTTCAGGTCTGCTCGCTTTCTCGAAAGCTATTAAAAAAGGAACACATTTATGGAGGGGCCATTTTTCCAAATTAAGTCTTAACCAGACTTAGAACTTTCCAGAACACGATGTACATGCTGTTGGCTTAAAGTCCTTTCAGCCTAGGAAAACAAAACTTAGATCTACTACTTTATACAGAGCAATGCATCCAATACAAAAGTATGTCCTCCTTTAGAGCTAAATAGTTTTCAATGGTTCAAGGGAGCTCCTGGTAACATCTACAGGAACAGACGCAATTCTACGTTTACAGATTTGGACCGAGCAGTATTACCTCATCCAGTGAGTCACTGACCAGCTGCAGACGCCTAACTTTAATGTTGAGAAACAGCAGACTCATATCCACCCTCTGCCTGCGAGAAACCTTGTCCACCAGGGTTTGCTGCATTGGACATAGAGAGGAATGCATTTGTCAGTCAACAAACAGGTTTGCAGAACACGGCCACATCTAGGTTTTATTCAATGTCTCTGTATTTCTTGTTTCTGAGTAACACATTTCTTAGACAGATGATGTCTGTCTACTTGCGGTGTATGATGATATTATTCTCCAGCCACGTGTCTGTTTATCCTACAGTCTGGACACATATGTTTGGGAGGGAGCCATAGGAATGGCCGCCCCACCCAAGCTAGGATTGTTATCAGAAAATACTCTCTGACTAGAACACATATTTTCCCAAACAGAGACTAGCTTTTTCATCTTAAGACAGTTTTAGCTATAGAGAGAGCTCAATGTGCAGGTGAACTCTCACCCTGGCCATACTGATCATCTGCTGCTCAGAGTCTCTCTGGATGATGGCCTTCTTCACTACTGTGGACAGGATGAAGGGGAACTGACAGAAGGTGAACCTGAAAAGATATAGATCAGAAATTATTTAGGTACAAGTTTAAAGTGTTCACTGGTGACAGACGAATACATCTTAAATTCTGTTCTTCTACTCCCAGTAGTCTTTCATTTTCAAGCATATAGTAGTCTTATGCAAACCAAAGGTTGCCTTTATTTAATCAATACATCAATATATAACATTCATATTACAGAAATACCATTACAATTTAAAACAACTCTTTTCTTCTTTTAATATATTTTAAAATGTACTTTTAAGAATTTACCAAAACAAGTCAGGAGCCATTACGTTTTAGTGTCACAGGATCTTTCACCTATCATGTAATATGCTCATGTGATACTCAAGCAACATTTCTTATTATTATAATTATTAATGCTGATGTACTACTTAATATTTTTGTGGAAACTGTGATGCAAATTTTTCAGGATTCAGGAATTTTTTTTTAAAAGTTCAAATCTTTTAAATCTTTTGTAATATTATAAATGTCTTTAATTTCACTTTTGATCAATTCATACATTTATCTTATTCAATAAATAAATATACAAATCTAATAAAAAAATCTTACTGACCCCAATCTTTTAAATACAGTATATTTTAATGATATGTTTCACACTTAAACCTTACAATTTAGTAATTTTAAGCTGGAAATGATTTATTCATAAAACATATCATTATGCTAAATAAAATAATAAAAACAAACAATATCGTAAAAAATAAAAAATCATCTGAAACAAAGTCCTATTATTTAAAGCAATTTTGCCTCTCGAGTAAATGTTTTGTTTCAATGACAAAAAACAAGACAAAACTATAAACTATATTTTTATATTCACACCTGTTTGAATTTCCGTGAGCCTGCCACGTGTGGTAATCTTCCATAAAGTCTATGTGGTCCAATGTTAGGTTGTAGAAATCAGTGAAAGGGATAATAGGGGAAGAGGAAATGCTATTTGCAGCATCTGTTAAAACAAGACCAATGTTAGGATTCTTTTGGTTGTAAAGAACTACGAGAAAGCATCTTGACTTTCTCCATGCCCTCTCTAGTGGCCAGCACAGTAGTACTCACTAAGCAGGGAAAGGACTTTAGTGGCTGAGGGAATCCACCAGGAGCATTTGGCCATGGGCGGCAACTCTTCTGGCTTGGCAGGAAATAGGCGGGTAGTGATGAAGAGCTGCAAGCGCTCCACCAGCTGTTTGAAACGCTTCTGAGGCAGCCTGAAAGATGAAACATAAGCAGAAAGATATAATCCATAAACACACTTCTTTTTTACTGTCAATTTGTTTAAATCCTTGACACTGCTAGCTCAATTTGTTGGATTTACACATTACATAATTAAAACCACAACTACTTCAAATGCAAAAAAGCCAAAAGACTAATTTATTTAAAATAAATTAGGACAAAGGAGTTAGACTTTTCCACTTTTCCACTGTGAATTGCTCTCTTGTACAGACTCACTTTTTAAACCAGTGCATCAGGAAATGGTGGTCCGCTTCAGCCAGGGCTGCTATTTGCCTCAGTAAGTGTGCATAGATGACATATGTGGCTGGGCTGGTGTACTGAGGGTTCTGCGACACAGAGAGGCATTTCAGAAAACTTCAAAAAGGAAATATAACTTTTCATTTAGGAGCAGAGAAAGAAGTCTGGCTTTTAATAAGAAGTGGCACTGCAGCAGAAACCAGCGCTTTTCCTCTCCAGTATGACCTCATCCCTTCCTTAGGCACGGCAAACGCAAATGATACAGAGGCTGCCTGACATTAGTGGCAGACAGATCAGCCCAATAATTGCCTCTGCTTTTCAATTTCATCATGTCCTCCAGAGAAATGTAGGTCAGAGAGCCCATCAACAGTCTGGAGACGAATACCGTTATATGCGAACTCTGGAGAAGACCGACATCTGTACATGCTTCTGTTTATGAAAACGTCTAACTCTCACCACCACTGATCCCCATCAAACAGAGAGAATTTTTTTTTTATAAAGCTGAAAACCCAAAATGAATCAAATCCCAGCTAACCAAGCCATCGCCTCTCTCTCTGCCTACGGCTTCCCAGGCTTAAATCCAGTGGCTGTGTCCTTATTTGGACAGTCCCAGGCCAGCCTGCGCTGGTCATGTGTGAAGTAAACACTTAGCTCACGATCTGTCTGCACCAGAGCAGAGCTATGGCTGGAGTCAATGGGCCATGTGGTGAGAGAGGAGATCAAGAGTTTCCTGAAACTCAGATTCGCCTCTCATTTAGCCTGGGGTGTTTAACGTGGCTGCCAACATAAAGGGCAAATCAAAGACAGATTAGAGCAATTTTACTGTGCAAGTGCACATCTATAGGATCGCACGCAGATAACTGCTTTGGTTTGCAAAGGGAAATTACAGGTATTGCAGAAAAGTATCACATGTCCTTGGGTTCTGTGTAATGAAGGCAATTTTGTATTAATGGCATGGGCTTGGTCACTAGTAAGAGGAGTGATCAGCAGTGTCTAAATGCTAGATTTTTTAGTAGTGTGACAGTAACTGTTCTCACAACTAATTTTTCAAATGAGCACCAAATATTTGTTTTTCACATTCTATTGTGCAAAACTGTCTTATTTCACTTTCACATGCACTGTAATGGTTAACATTATTAGTTACTAAATAATGTTTATTTATGTTACATGCTGATGTCACAATGTTTTCAAACTGATAGCAATTCTGGTTCATAGAATGTATTAGTTTTATTTTTATTATATAAATTATTATGCATTTTATGTTAATTCTATCACCCAAATTTTAGAGACAGATTTCCTGACAAATAAATACAGCTCTGGTTATAACAATAACCAATATAGTTCAATATAGTTAGCTACTTTTAGATAACCTACTGCAGATCAGCCCATTAAGCCAGAACGTAATAGTGAAAGAGAACATAACTCTCTTAAGAGATAAACAGAACTAATCATTTCTTTATAAACACACAAAAAACACACAAGTGTGCAGAAACAATGTCATTACCTGAACAAGAACAAAATACGCTCTAAGGCCATCCTTTGTGCGAGGCCTAAAAAGAAATAAAAAAAAAACAGACAGTGATTCTTTTTTAATCACTATTTTCTGCAAAGACTTCATGTCCTCTTTTAGCGCTTCAGTGAGAGAACACAATGCACTACTTACCCTTTCCATTCTCTTAATAAGCTATTAATAATTCCCTTCAGGACTGATTTCTGTGTGTCCGCAGGCTGCAAATTAGCCAGATTAAACCAATTTTGTTAAAACCGAATTCAAAACAACAGATAGAGCACAATAGCTTACTGTGTAATACAATTATAGGAGAACTTCAGTCAGTTCTTACTAAGGAAAGTTTCCTACTTACCGTGTGGAGTAAAGCATCATAAACAATATTGACAAATTTGATGTTTATTCCTGAGTCTTCAATAGTATTAAAGGGAGCATTTGCTTCTTTCTGAAAAGAAAATGTAAACATAAAAACATTAATTATACTTTCTACCAACCACTTACCTGGTGCATTTTATATATACTTCACATATAAAACAAATGGTAAAACATTCACCTCAAATAAGAATAACATTTTCTGATGAAACCACATGCAGATGTTGTTTTTTACTCCCTGAATGAGCTCATTGATTCATTTGGCGACCAAAATGTTCAGTTTTCCTCCTTTCCTGACTTTCACGGTTACTTTTTCCACCGACTTCCAAGAGTTCTCATTAAAAACTTTGGCTAAACTTAAAAGGATGTTTCATTCATAAAATTGACCATTTTTCAAAAGCCTAAATAAAGACACATTTAGACAAGTCAATTATATGCTATTAATAATTCAGTAACTTTTACTTTTTACATTTTAAATGATTGTTGTTATATTTTACACACAAAAAATGAACTGATAATTCACAGTAAAAGCTGTGGTTAATTTGGGCCTTTTGGCAAAGTAAGCTTATTATCAAAAGAGATTTCAAGCAACATGAAAACAATCAACAGCAATCTAGTAAAAACAAGACACTGTATTGAGAGATTCAACACACCTTAAATGCACCATTGAGTTCCAAAAAGGAGTCAAACGTGGTCAAGTAGAAATCATGGACTTGTTTCCAATCCCCTGAGATAGTTGCCCTTTCAACATCATCCCTACAGCCAGAAAAAGACAGTTAAAAACATTGTAACTGACCTTGGGAATTCTGCAGGTTGACTAAATAAAGAAGCACATACTGAAACTCTTTGGCGGTTTTGGTCCGAATGGGAATAATGGGTTCTGAGACAAAACGAGCCTTCGCCTCTGGAGGGAGAACATCAATAGAGATACGATGCTTCTGTCTCACACCTGGACATATTGGAGGAAGTTCTCTCACTGAAAACAAACGCACGCAGAATTAATTAGACAGCAGCTTACAATATGAGCAAGGTGGGCCGTCATCTTGCTCTCCGGGGGGATTTTTTCAATCACTCTACAGCCAACAATTATTTGTCATTATCTTATCAGAAACAACTATCTGAATAATGACTCTCAGCATCCCAACAACCACCTGGTAACATGCAATCACCATCAGCACAGTATGTTATTATATTTAAAGGCAACCTAGTCCTTTAATTCTCAACAAATCCACTGATTAAAGCTGGTAGGAACAACTGACATTTTCAAGGTTCGCTTAGTGAATTTATATGGTAAAGTGAAAACATTTAACAAGCTTTAGCACTGCGTCAGGCCTCAGTCCATGTAGTCTTCCTAACAAGTCCCCTGCTCATCTGTGCTAAAGACAGACGTGAACATACTTGTGCCTTGTCACAGACTTGAAGATGAATGCATCACATAGACAACATCTTTGATCTCCAAGACAAAGAAAGGAAAACATCTGCTTGAAACAGTGAAGTGGTTATGAATTCAAAGTAGCCAAAATGGACAGCTTTGAAATGCAATTAGTTTTTTGTTGTGTTTTGTTGTTGTAAAAGGGAATTACCTTTAAATCACGCATGCATATCATTTTAAAACTAGACACAGACTATGGATGGATACACGTTGTTTAATAATATCAACAAAATCAAGCTATATATGCAACAAGAAACAGCCAAAACCGGCAGCGCTGGAAGCAGTCTGACCTTGTTTGACTGCAGGTAGCAGGAATGGAGAAGAAAGACCGTGGTTGCCTGACTCTCTTTTGTGATTCAGGGTGGAGATGAAGCTTCCATAAGAGGGGAAAGGGAGCTTTGGTCCGCGATCCAAGCTCTGCAGATGAAATGATCCGCGTTATATTCCAATATTTCTAAAAAAAACAACTGTGTTGTGGCACACCTGTACTCTGCTGATAAAACAAATGGCAATAGAGAACAGATACTACAATAAAATATATTGACTAAACTACACTAGACTGACAGATTAACACATAATTAAGATAAAATATGAAAACATAAATAGCCTAATAAAAAGAATATGCCCCTCCGCCTTATTCAAATATATGAATAAAGAAAAGAAGTATCACTAAAGAATACAATACATATTTAGAATAGCACATTTAAACAACAGTGGAGGAAATCAAAACCTCGTTAATTGTGATTGTGTCACTCATTGCGTAACCAGCAGCAGCATCAGTGTTGTTTTGTGGAATCGAAACATTAATGGCTGATGTTTTCTGTGTGCTTTCAACACCAGGGAAATGTTAAATCACTAAAAGAAAATGCGCTGTGCGTGCAGAAGGTTAAGCTAAATATTCCATGAATCACATATGCCGTTTTCACGGTGACTTTTACGGAGTTATTTAACACTACGTCGTTGTCTCAGCAGTTGGCTAATTTTGTTGAAAATCCAATATAAATCATTTCCATTAGGAAAACCACACCGGTTCAAAGGCAAATGTGCATTAAAAATAAAGCAAAATTCAGATTAATATAGTGCATAAAACTGAAAAATCCATTAAACGTATGATATTTTAAAATACAATACGTGTATAGCCTTTTTAAAAGTTGTAATAAGTCAGCAATATTTGAAAAATTCTTAACTTACATGATTTAGTATAGGAGGAAGTCTGTCTCTATCCCTTTCTTCAAATGGACAGTTATTTTCGCTCATGTTTAGATGCATGTCCTCTGAAGAAAGCGCAGTTACATGGCTTATTTTTCTGGAAAAAAGTACTTTTCCCGTCTGCGTAGCCTAATCTCAGTGCTCACTTTCCTTTTACTTTGAGAAATACAGCAACAGTGAGTGAGTCCAGTACGGTCTGTTCTTTTTGCTAATGCAGGTGAGTTTTTGAGACTAAGATGACCAAAAAGGCTGATATTTGCTTGTCAAAGAGAACAAACGAAGTGGGTAAGAAGAAAAGTAAAAAGAAAAGGTACAAAAATCTTCGCGACGCTGCGTTTAGTGAGTAAAGTAACTTGTTGAAGAAGTGCCGTGGCGTCTATTTACGGTCCAGCTGTACGCTGGCGCCATGTTGTTGAGGATGATGATGATGATGATGATGAGGTTTGTAGTTACGGACTTGGATACGGCCGCTGTCTCGACGTAACACTGGGGCCGTGCTGTGCTGAGTCAGATTTATTGCACACCTCTAATTAAGATCTTTCCTGCAACTCAAAATACGCCATGCTTAACTCTATTTGTATGTAACATCAAAAACACATTTTGATTGGACTAGTATGAAAGGGGGAAAAATTATATTTGAAAGAAATCATTATAAAGGTCTACAACTAATTCTCAGAATGTTTTACCCACTATAGTAGATTTGTTTATTTATGGTTATCTGTAAGACCACGCATGTCACTGTGTTATGTAAATATTAGAATCTCGGTTTTTCCCTTGTATACCTTATACTTGCATATGCATATTAACAGACAGTCTGTGAACTGTAAGCTTCAGTCTCAAGGGGGTCAAGGTCTCTTGCATCAGCTTTCTTATATTGTGACCTCGATGAGAGGTGTCAGAGCAACCATATATTCTGCATAAATATTGCTTTGTTGTTCAATCTAATATTTTTTAACAAATCTGCGATTGAGCATCTTACATAAACATGGAATGATACAATTTAAGTAAAATAAAGTAATAATTTAAAGTTATATATAAGGAATTAGTTATTTTGCTCTGTCTCTATGGGCTTTATTAGTCGACATACTGTGCTGCTGGTGAAACAGTCGTCCAGTAGGTGGAGGTAGAGATCTGTCTTTGGAAAATGTGACTATAAATTAAGCTGCGTTTGAGATTTGGTCTTTATGTTGAGATGTTCGTTATAGCAGCAGTATACTTCAAAGCGTATTTGTTTACAATAGATGCAATAAGCTATATAGATCTTATAAGATCTTAGAACTTAAAACTGAAATGTTAAGGGTTTACATTTTTTCTGTGAAACTCAGGACATTTCTGCACCTTGTTTCAAGTATGGTAGAACCATCACCTCTACCACAAAAGACTGCTTTGTAAGTAATCTTCCTGACTTATCTCAATTCCTTAGCACGTCCAATAGCGTGTGAAAATAGACCTTTCTCACAACTTCCGCATTTTGCACCGGAAATACGCAATTGCTGTGTAAACCTATTTCCGCCCCGGTA
>JAUMHE010003094.1:0-17082 GCA_032359235.1 Enteromius mattozi | reverse complement strand
AAGATCAAAAGGATAAACAATGCAGATTTATTTTCACAGCCACCTTTGCTCAGATTTACCAAAGGTGCCAATATTAGCGGAGGGCACTGTGTATATATATATATGTGTGTGTGTGTGTATATGTTTGTATGTATTTAAAAAATAAATAAATAAATAAATAAAACTTAAAAAAATTAAATTGATATTAAACTTAGGTGTGCTAACTTTAAATGCACATTGAAGATCGCTGCGAAGGGAAGGAAAATGAGCATACGCTATTAAACATCCAATTCAGTCCCATAAAAAAAATATACTCATCCTGTTAAATTTCACTGTGTTCTTAACATTAGTTATCTTCTGACTAGCATTACAGCACACAAGTGACAGACCGCATTTTTACATTGCTTTTAGTAATTTTAGCATTATAAATCATCCACTTTTGTTGCATGGAAAAGCTTGGATATTCTACCTTAAGATGACAAACTGTCATTTTCATGCACACAGTTTATTGAAGACCGTAGATTTTTCCACTATTCCTCAGGAACGTTTTCACAGTTCACTGAAAGCTTTCAATAAATAGGAAGAAAGCCACATATTTTAAAAGACTGATAACAATCTCAGAATGCCGGTCTGAGCTTAGGCAAACATCGACAAGCTGTCTAACGGGATTGTTTTGACATGTGTTTTTCAGAGTTTCAATGCTCCACGCTGCTCTAAGATGAGGGTATGGAAAGAGGTCACCCTCGCCTTCATCCTGTTCGGTGCCTCGTTTTTCCTCCTGCTTATGAAAATCACGTCACCTGTTGGGTCTTTCTACCCAAAGGCCTTAGGGATTTCACCAGACCCTTTCACAGCACTTGAACTGACACCATCATCCTCATCTTCACTCTCATCAACCTCAGCGAGGAAGCCAGCGCCGCGCCGAGCGGTCAGAGCCACCGAGGACATGGGCTCTCTTCTCTCAGAATGTAAGAGAACCTTTTTTTGGTTTTCCTTAGTGACGGTGCCAGCGTGGATTAAGTCACGTTGACTCAAACATGACGGAAGGATTTAATATATTATTCTACAGTCGCCATCGTGTTTATACTACAGTGCTACTCGCTCACATATCTCCTCATTTAACATTCGGTTCACAGTAACCACACAAGCAGCGTCTGTCAGCTCGCTTGATATTTAAGACAAGACCGCCCAGGTGAACAGAGTAGAACATTTATTTAGTAGATGTAATTCAAGTTCAAACAAGCTTTATTGTCATTCTGCAATATGTGGAGACTGAAATGTTGAAATGTTGTGCCTCACATGACCACAGGGCTACATATGGACAGACATATAATCCTAGAAAAGAAATATATATATATATATATATATATATATATATTTAACCCATTTACAGAGGAATCTACACACACACACACAAAAAAAACCACACTTGTATTTACAAAAGAAACATCACGTACTTGTCTAGCTGATTGATCAAACTAACAATTGCAAATATTCTTTGGCATTAAAGTTTTCTGAAATGGTGCATTTAAATCTGCAAAAGGATGTGTCTAATTAAATATGCACTCATTTGCACTGATGAGTGCCAGAACAAATCTGAACACTGGATAAAGAGGTTCAAAATTATTGTTTCAAAATTATTATTTTTTTTTACAGAGGAGATTCTGGAATTCTTTTACACAGACAATACTGTCAAAAGATAGTTTTAGTGAAACAGTATTATATTATGTGTTTATTATGTATACACACTACCAGTCAAAAGTTTGGAAACAGTAAGATTTGTAATATTTTTTAAAGATGTTTCTTATGTTCATCAAGGCTGCATTTATTTGATCAAAAATACAGGGAAAAAAGAAATATAGCAAAATATTGTTACCATTTAAAATAATGGGTTTCTATTTTAATATACTGTAAAATATAATTTATTTCTGTGATGCAAAGCTAAATTTCCATCAGTCATTACTCCAGTCTAAATCATTCTAATATGCTGATTTATTATTAGAATTATCAATGTTGGCAAAGTTGTGATGGCAAATATTTTTTTAATATTTTTAAAAAACATCTTTTAAAAAAATATATAAAAAATTTTACCAAACTTTTGACTGGTAGTGTATATATGAATAAAAAACCTGAATGAAATGATATATAAGCCTACTTATTATAATTTACATTTATAGACACAAACATATAGAGTGCAATAAAGTTTTCTTTCCAATAGTCTGAAACAACTTGAAACTGACACCTTTGGTGTCTTGCCTTAAACTCCTAAGGTACAGTGAACATTTTGTTGATGTGCTGAAAGTTTAGTTTTAGTTTTAACAAAATTTAGTTTATGGTCAACAACATTTTTCACAGCTTTTCTTCAAACCCTTTATACACTATGCTGAAATGGCTGCTTGAACAGTGTGTACTTTCATGCAAAAGCAATTTTCTAAAAACACACCCGGACTGACTCGTAAAGACTGCTAAGAAAAGCAGGCCTATTCTCATCTTACATATAGAGCAGTGTTTCTCAACCTGGTACACGTTTTGGATATATCCCTTAGCTGACACCCAACTTGGTGTCTCTAATAAATGGAATCAGGTGTGTTTTTGATCAGAAAAAACACACAAAATGTGCACTGTATTGCAGGGCCTGGGTTGGAGTAGCAAAAGGTCAGTGCAAAAATGCTCTAAAGCCATCTTAAAGATGGACATAATCCTGCTTTACAACTCTGATCATTGCAACGGTTTATAGTGAGCAACTGAATCCTTAACAGAATGTGCAGGTTAAGCCCTAGAGTTTGACACTTCCATCAAAATGTATTAGACATGTTTACATTCACTCATTTTCACAATTGCATTAACTTACACAGCCTTAACCTAGACAGAATTAAATGAAGCGCACATGGAAACCTGAAGTTAAATTTTCCCACTTTTCAAATATGTCTCCAGAAAAAAAGATTCAAGCAACTTCGCGTGTCGCCTTTAGAGTTTCAAACTGTGCTTGCCAAGATACTAAAGTCTCAATCAAAGTCAGATATCTCAAGACCAAGTCATATTGAACATTTCAAATGTCTCACTATAAAGCCCAAACATACTGCCTGTCCACATTAATTTTATAGTTCTGGAGACCACAGTGACAGTAGACGCCATAAAAATATAATTAGACACAGATGAAAATGAAAGAAAAGTACAAAAATATAAGATCCAGGGCTCAACAATATAGTTTTTTGGGTTTTTTTGTGGACAGCACCTAACACTATAAATTCCAAACCACACTTTTGCTGGAAAATAATGATATACAATGCTTAACACATTTTTACTGAATGCTTTCAAGTTATATTAACCCATATGTGTGTTAGCTAGCTAGATTAACCACATTATCTTTGTAACAACAATATGGAATACAATGAGTTTGAAAGACAATAAAATGGATGGGCAAAATCCGTATATATACTATTTTCAGTGCAAAGGCTGACTCAAAACAAACCTATAGAATGAACTTCACGTCTAAACCCAACTTTAGCCTTGTTTTCATTTGTGTCAAATTAAATATGCTTTCCACTCTCAATAAGGTACATTTTCTTACTGTATTTCAACAATTGTTTTATTTATATCTACTTTTACTTCTAAGGAAAACATGTGACACAAAATTGATACTTAAAGCAAACATCACTAAGGTCTGAAATGCATACAAGTATGTGAATACAGACAGTAGATGTGTCAGACTAACGTAATGCAAGTACGTGTTCCCTCAGGAATCGCTATATTAGCACAAACATCTACAGCGAGCCATTCAGATGGTAGAGAAATAAAATCCTAATGAGAAAATCTGTTGATCTGTTACACAAAATCCTGATGATTTTTAGCATTGGAGGTGCCTTCCCATGTTTTTGTTTCAAGGAAAATCAGACCTCAAACAAACTTAATTCAGTGTATTTTGCAAGTACAAACACTGCTATAATTTTTTTTACACAGGAGTGGCTCCGACATTCACATCTGAAGCCTGATTGTGCATAATTTATGTTGTAGAACAAAATGCTAAAGTAACATTAACAACGGACCTTATTTTTACTCATAAATCCAAAACCAAAACCACAGAAACTCTGGAGGGAACCCATGCTAAATTAGCCTGGCTTTGGCTTAATGGCATTCAATCGCTCTTTGAGAACTGAGGTTTGTTACCGGCACAGTAACACAAACGCACGTTAAGTATGTTTAATGGCACATTAGTAAAACGTTTGGAAAGCATGCACATTTGCATACTTGTATAAAAGTTGTTTCTGGCCTGAGAACTCAGTTAAGTCTCCTGAATTATGAAAGAGCAACCTCCAAGCATTAACCTTCTCTTTGTGTTTTTCTTCCTGTAGTCTCATATGTCTTCCAAAGCTTCACTGAGGGCGAGCTAAGGAAGGTGATCGCGACCCTGGTGGACCGAAAGGAAAGGAGGAACAGAGCTGAGACGGGACGGAGAACCAAACGAGCGCGGAAGGGCCCGAAGCCATGCTCTTTACATGAGATCGAGCTCACGGTGAGCGAGCTCGGACTCGGGTACGAGAGTGACGAGACGGTGCGCTTCAGGTACTGCAGCGGAAAGTGCATCCACGAACGACGCAACTATGACTTTGTAATGGAGCACATGCAGTTAAATAATGGCTCCAGTGAGAAAGGCCGGCGAGGACGGGACAACGGGAAAAAAGACAAGGCACGCTACGCCCCGTGTTGTCGCCCTACGAAGTTTGAGAAGAAAATGTCTTTTTTTGACAACAAGGACAGGTTCTACACCATCCAGAACGTCTCTGCGAGAGCGTGCGGTTGCGTATGACATTCCGCTAACTGTGGAAACTTTAGGGGGTATGTCTGTATATTACTATGGCAACGTTTCAACATTCCGTGGTAACCATAGGAACTTTGGAAAGTCGACCATGTGACACGCAGAAAGCATGGAACTATTCAAGAACGCAGGGCAAATTGCAATTCTGAAAAAGATGCCGAGAGGGACCCACAATGCCACCATGGAAAGAGTGAAAGCTACAAAAAAGTGATACGCAAAACACAAAAGACAAGGCCTGAATTGTCTACAGCCTTGGCAACTATGGTGAAAAAGTTCTGTTTCTGCCTTTTCAGTGGTTACTGGCACTTTTGATTAGCGCAGGGCACTGGACTTTAACCAAAGGTGGATCGCTGGTTTAATTCGATGGGACCAAAAGCTGGCGGGAGACTCTTTTCGCCTTCCACTGGAAACTTCTGCAGAAGAACAAGTACAGATATAGTAGTAATTAACCGAAGATATAAATAAATATATATTAATGGTAGAGGGCTACAGCGACAACTGTATGCTGCTCGCTTTTGTTTTACGAATCTGAATACTGAAGTATGAAGTGCAACGCAGCTGTGAAAACTACCTCATTTCTTTCTTTGTTTCTTTTTTTTGTTTGTTTTCTTAGAAGAATGTACATGCAATGAATCTTGTTCAACCGCACCCACTTCCTGGGATTATGCTAGTCAGAAATATGAATCAGAGGTATACATGTAGAGAAATGCTTCTCGACCAAAAGTCTCCTAGGATGGATATTACCTAAAACAACACTGTCACTTGAAACGTATATGCACACTATATCAAGCCCCTGAATTTGACCTTAAAGCCTTGCCAAAGCATGTCTGATCAAATCCAAACTTCTCCTGTCCTTGAGACAATTTACACCCTGATATTTACGTTTAAAATAGGAATAGGCAATCCAATTCCAAGGGCCAATAGGGAAAAGTACAGCTTTAAAAGTTTTCCCAAAGGTGTCGTCCCTCAAAGACCTTAAAAGTTCGTTTTTCTCATGGCAACGTTCATGTTTACATTCTTTTAGACAATATGGAATGAAAGTAATTCCAGGTTTAGTCCTTCTCAGCAGCAAACATATACATTTATTATCCTTGAACACATTTATGGACAAGTAATTGTATCCTTTATTTACGCAGATGGAACATTCTACTGTTAGAAATAAAGGTTCTTTGTAACACTTCACGTTAAACAAAGATCTGTCCTCATAAGAACCATTTTCTGCTGTACAAATTCATACAATTCTTGACTCTTTAGATCAAAGTACTGGCTTTGGTGTTATAAAGTAACAGTATACTGGGTTAAATCTTACAACCCCTGCAAGAACATGGATAACTTCATCATAGAATCAAGTGAAAGACATGAAAATATTTATTTTACAAAGAAAATTGTCTGATTTACCAAAAATAATAAGAGGAAAGATTGTCTTTTAACACTGCACTCATTCTCAATAGAAATGCAAAAAAGAAAATAATTAAAAAAAAAAATAAAAAAAAAGATATATATATATATATATATATAAATATATTTAAATTTGAAAATTTAATTGCAATAATTTATATTGATTTTACTGACGTATACAGTTATATATTGCAGATATGCGATCAAATTTTCCCATATACAGTTTTCTAAAGCCAAACAGGTACTTAAACTTTGTGCAGCTTAAATGGTTCTCCTATGACGTCTGGCTGTAAACCCCCTTCAATCTTTATTTTTGAGAGTGCACATGCTTCACCCTGCCATAGAAAATGTTTTTAGGTTGTCTTTTTTTGGAATAAATTAGTTAACGGACAAATTACAGGACATAAAATCTGTCATAAACGCAATTACCCGATCATTGTATGTGTGAAGATGAACTGCTGAAGAGACTAATGGTGGAGTTGTAAGCAGTTCTAAGCTGTTCAGACATACAGGATTAAGCGTTAAGTTTAGCCATGGCCTTTCAGAAACATGCTGTAAAAGTGTAGCCAGTCTTTTTACTGCTACATTCCAGTTTAATTCCTGTATATATTACACCGTATTTCACGCAGGTCTGAAACACAAAAGGACAAATCTGGTTTATACACAAAGCAAGCTGAAAAATCTGATGTAGTTGGATTTGGTCTGTATCAAATGAGCCACAACCCCCAAATTGGTGCATAGATTATTATGATAATCTACAACCATGTTTCTTATATTCGTTCACTTCATTCTTCATTCTTTGCTGTTCTTTCTCACTGAAAAAGACTGTGTTCTAATCGAATAACTCTGAAGTAATTAAGGACAAAACTACAAATGAGATTGGAGTCACACCAGGATCCGTCAAGCCCTAAACACGTCTTTCCTTTCAAAGCTAATGGAATTACTGTAAAAACAAGGCAACAGCTAATGGAGCATGCAGTCGTTTAACTCTGATCAATTACATTTCAATTCAGCTGGATAATTTGTTTTGTCATTTATGTATTTGAATTGTAAATTAACATGCAATGTACCTTCTAAACGAGAATGGATCTTGCCACACCGTCAAACCTTGAGTGCAAGGAATTACTCAAGTTAAAAACAATCTGGGCTGCGTTTCCCAAAAGCATCGTAAGCCATAGTTGATCGTAGCTCCATTGGTTTCAATGGGTCTACGATGTACTTAAGCTTACAATGCCTTTGGGAAACGCAGCCCAGTACATCCTGCCCTGTGGAAAGATCAGCAGTAGACAAGACAACATGTCTTCAATTTGATTTTAGAAATTTAGGGCACCCTGCCAATGATGGAACCCTAGTAAGCGATTAAACTGTGTCTAAGCTTGCTAATTGGATACAGGAGGCAATCACTCGCTTCGATAAGACAGTACCAATGTTGTCTGTGCAAGTAAAAGTCTTTTTTTTTGTTTTGGAAAATTGCAAACAATGAATACAATCTGTAAATTAACTTAAAAGAGTAGTTCTCCTAAAAATTAACATTTGCTTAAAATTTACTCACCCTCAGGCCATCCAAGATGCAAAATTCTTTCTTTGTTGGAGAAATATAACACTTTACACCACTTGCTCATCAATGGATCAACTGTGGTGAATGGGTGCTATCAGAATGAGTCTGAATATTATGGATATTATTATATCCAATATAAATAAAAGCAATATTGTGGATTATTTAGCCAGAAGCATCAGTTTGAAGTGTCTTAATGATGGATTTGTATCTTACAAACATGCAGCTTCTGGCTTCACAAGACTTTAATAGACGGACTGGAGTGGTGTGGATTACCTGTGGATTATCGTGATGTTTTTATTGGACTATCATTCTGATGGCACCCATTCACTGCAGATGATCTGCTGGTGAGAAAGCGATGTAATGCTACATTTCTCCAAATCTGATCAAGAAACAAACTCATGGATGGACTGAGGGTCAGTAAATATTCAGCAAATGTTCATTTTTGAGTGAACTACTCCTTTAAACTAGATGTCACCTAGCATGTAAAAGTTTTTGTCCCCTCTGAAAAAGCTAATGCAAATAAGACAAGGGGTTCAGTGACTCTACTTCTGTCCATTTATATTGGAGTGGAGTGGTATAGTGTCTGTATTTTTGTGTATTTTTGAGTTGAAAGTACTGCAGCAGTATTACAAGAATGCAAATGTATGTGTGTGTGTGTGTATGGTGTTGTTACATTTCCCATGTCAACTAATCATGATCAGCGTTTGGGAGTGTTGGATTTTTTCACACCAACAGCAGAAATGTCGATGCAGTGCATCTATATTGTGGATAAACTGTATTTATTGCAAAATGCTTTTCATTTATGTTTAGATATTTCAGGAGGGAGACAGAAACCTATTTATTATTTTACACTTGTGCCAAATGGAATTTCTAAAGTCGGCTGAATAAACATACCCAGCTTACAAAAAAAGTTGCTTATTTGTCTTGAGTTTCTAAATTCACTTTCCTGTTTATGCTCCACTACAAAATGTGTAGACGGCAGGTTTACAATGCCCCAACTTCTGAGCACAAACAGAAGAATTCAATTCTGGTGGGAGAGATCCTGTTTACAGCGCTTTGATGTTTAAATGATTGCTGCAAGGCCTGATGTAAGGACAGTAAAAAACAATAAAAATTAAAGCAATACCATAAATAAGTGGACGACTCATTAACATCAAAGCGAAAACAGAATCTCAGAATCTCACATTAACCCCGTTTAATATGACGCATTTATATCATCACTGGTGTGGCCAATTGGGTTTAGAGGTCAAATAAATAGCTAAATTCAGATCACCTGTGTTGTCAAGGGGCTTGATTCTAGTATAAATACACCTCTATCTGGTGGGTCCAACTTTCTGGTGAATCAGTTCTGTTGCAGAACCACCATTAAGGAAAATCTAAGACCAATCTAAGCAGCTAATTGTAAAGCACAAGGAAGGAAATGGATACCAGAATTTCCAAGTCACAGAGTATCCCTTGGAGTACGCTTAAATCAATCATTAAGAAATGCAAGAAGCTGTAAATCTAAGGGAAGCCACCAAGAGGCTAATGGCCACTAGAGAACCATAACTAAACCAGGGGCCATACTACAGAAACAATACCATCTTAAGTAAAGAGCTAAAAGTTATTCTAACACAAATTGCTGTACTCCCTTTTATTTACTGTAATATGGCCACAGGTCTCAGTCTGACTGATAATAGGCAATTTGATAAAATGATTGATACACATCATGCAACCTGACCAAGCTTGAGCAGTTTTTAAACAGAACAATTGAGGAAAAACCCCTTTAGCGACCAGATGTACAAAATGTGTTGACATGAAAGAATATTTTACTGTTTATCGGTGTCAAAAAGCCTAATTAATTCTTCTGAGGCTAAATGTTGTAAAACATGAAAGCTTCCAAGGGGGCTTAATACTTCATACTGGCACAGTACATTTGTAAAATCATGTTAATTAACACATTTTTTGGATGTTACCATCACATAATTAAATGGAATGTTTTGAACAAATGTTCAAAAGCACGAGTACATACAGAAATCAAACTGGTGGTATAAACTTGTGCAGAGAAAACATCAGCAGAGCAGCTTGATAAGCATGATTTTAACATGGCCACAAATACAACTGTTGCTATTGGCTGAAAACATTTAGCTCATTGTATGAGGACCATCAGATCCGGGTCACTTCATTCTGTGGGCGTCATTCTGACCGCAGCGTCCCTGTTGCATATCACTGTTGTGCCCATGAAACCAATAACTCTATGAAACCTCTAATGCTCTGTGAGAACTTCGGTTTATGTTTAAAACCACTGAGACACAGTAAACAAGAAAGCATAAACTATTTCTCTGTTGGTCCAAGATTCTAATCTTCCTCCAAGTGGTACAAATTGACAAAACTGAGGTGTTTGTCTCTGTTACTTTCCACTCCACACCAGACGAAAGCAATGAAAAGCATTTCAGCTGCTTCTCTTGTAAATGTGAGCATTTTAAAAGAAAAACTATATCAATATTTCCAGCTATTTAAACCATGAAAGCCATGGGTGAATCTCAAGAAACCTATTAAGAACATCTATGGGCCAGCTTTAATAATAATACAATACAAATTAAATGCGAAACAAATGAGCTTTATCATTGAGAATAAAGGGAATTAAAGAACAATGGGAATAGAATAAATGGGAATTGGATTTACAGTAAAAATGTGTGGGTGAAAGGTGATTTGAATGTATTTCCATCAGAATCTCCCTTTACTGGTTTTGACAGGCTTCTAGAATACTCTAAAACAACAAACTAGTTCAGGCATGAAGAAGGTTTGTTTATAGACAATTTACATGTGCTGAAGTGTCATAGTTTACCGTGGTAAATAGAGATGAATATATGTCTGATTTAAATCAGTAGCTAAGCCACGTTTGTGCTTCAGGCTATTCAGCGTCACGTGATCACGCATTCCCGCCTTACAAAAAACTGCCTCTTTTTTTTCCTGTTAAAACTTTTTTTTTTTTAATTGAACAGTTATTAATGTACAAACAACTTGGCAATGTGAAAAATAACATCAGGTTATTACATAAAACTACATAGTTTTCGCCTAAAAACGGTTATACAGTTACTGTTCCTTCAGTAAAACTCATTCAGTTAGACATTAAACTAATTTATACAAACAATCTGAAAACGTAATACACTTTGAATGCGATTCTATATCATTTCACAATATATTCAGAAAACAGCAGAAATAATAATTGTAGTTAACTAATCTGGTATTTGGCAGAAACTATGGTAAAACGCAACTATAGATAACTATAGAAAAAAAAATGTTGTGAATATGTTTTGTTTTTGTTTCTTTTTTTCATGTTGACGAACGCAGAAGGTAATGATTGACACGACTTACACAACCAATCAAAAAGGGAGATGAGTTTGGGGGGCGGAGAAACACGCAGGTGCACCTGAGAAAACGCTTTGCAAGAGACCACCGCAGAAGACAGGTATGACATTTCATATTCATTTGATTGAATCTATATATATTAAAAACTTCTACGAATCAAAAGGCAGGAAATGCATTAAGGACAAGGCTAAATAAAAGTATTATAGTCGTGTTTTTATTTTTTTGTTAATTTATTCGTTTGTGTATTTTTTTGTGTGGAAAAAAGTCTGGTGGAAGTGATAGCTAATACAGAAGATGTTGGCAATCTATGACTTTTTCATCTCTATTTTTCTCATATAGCCTCACTTCTATCATAAAGCATGAGTGTGTCGAGTTTTATGGCGGTTTATGTGTACACTACAGTTGCTGTGGTTACATCCTATGAGTATGTTTCCAAGCCAACAGAAACTCGCTACATAAAAGCACTTCCTTGTTTGCCCACGAGACGTCTTGAGGACCACCTCAGTGTATTTCTGCCTTCTTAATCTGTTGGCAGACCGTCCTGAAGCTGCAGGCGGCTGAAGTGGATCCACAGAGACGTGCTGAGGTGCTAATGGCAGCAGATGCAGTGCAGGAGCTCAGGCAGCAGTGCCTCAAGAGAGGAGCGGCGGGAATCAAGGGTCTTGGAAGGCAAGAGAAATATCCCAGTCTATTAAAAAACAATCTACAGGCCTTTGTCTGTGAGTATATGAGTCTGTGGTTTCGAGGAAAGACTGAGATGTGATGAGGTGTAGCATTAGTAAAGCTGTTGTTTTGATTCCTGCTTGAGGTTGATGATGAATTATCACCACTGTGCCCTTGAGCAGGATAATTAACCTTAGGTTACTCCAGAGGGACTGAACCAGTGATGGGATGAATCTCAGGAGAAGTCATACTTCTCCACAAAATCAATGCATATTTCCACCCATAAAAAAATTAAGAAACTATATCGTACATAAAGAGAATTTCTTTTAATGAGAATAAGGTAAGTTACTCATAAAATTTGTAAAGGTGCATTCAGATGCTTCACTTTTGTCTCGTTTATTCTTTCTTAATTGTGATACTCAATAAAGTTTAGATTTTCATATTTCTGTTACAGTAAAAATACAGTGGTACAATGATCAACATATATTAAAAATGCACAAAACTTTTCACAATGCAGCTTATGTTAAATATTATTTGTTTAGTGAGAATTTGAAAGGGTATGAAAAACGTAATTATGCAAAAATCGGATGGTAGCTTAATAAATCTTAAACAGCCTTTTTAAAGAAAAATGATCATTTCTATTATATTATCAATAATCAAGTCAAGTTAACTTGTTTTTCAGCTTTAACCAATCAAAAGAATTAGATTTTAAGCTACTGAGATTCAGATAGGTTCAAGTTGAAATGATACGTACAGACAATTTAGGGAAGTTCAACAATGTTGTTGAAGAAAATATAATTTAAAAAAATGTAAGTTGAACAAAGAATATAATTTCTTTTCAGGACGTTTCGTGTCATGGATGATGATGGCAGTAAATCTCTAAGCTTCCAGGAGTTTGAGAAGGGACTGGAGAACTATGGCGTGTTTGTGGGGAAGGACAAAGCACAGCAGATCTTTGCCTTGATGGACAAGGATGGAAGCGGCACTATCAGCTTTGATGAGTTTCTTGAGAAATTAAGGGTAAGAATGTGTTTTGAGGATGCAAAAAAGTTTTCATGTTAATTTCGATGCAACCTGCTGCTTCTTTTACTTTTGCTTCAGCCGCCCATGTCAAGCGCACGGAGACAGGTGATCGATCAGGCTTTTCAGAAGTTTGATAAGACAGGAGACGGCATTGTGACCATAGAAGATCTGCAGGGTGTGTACAACAGCAAACATCACCCCAAATACAAGAGCGGAGAGTGGACAGAAGAACAAGTCTTCCACTCCTTCCTGGAAAACTTTGACTCTCCGTATGACAAAGATGGAAAGGTAGCTGCAGTTTTTCAGATATGGGTTGCATTTTCACTCTGATAAGGGTGTGCAGACTAGATTATATTACCATCATCATTATCCTTATATTTTGAAATTACACCTTTTAAAAGTTATTCATAATTTGATTTACACATTTGTTTATCACCTTATTTTTGATCATTATTATTTGCAAAGTTAACAGCACTTTCTTAGTTCCTTGTCAGTTATTCCATTTAAGGCCATTCACCATGTCAGTCAGGGTTTTTTTTCCAGCAAAAATCCATTTTTGATGACCGTTTCTGACCTCCTTTTTCTGACTTTTAAAGTCTTAAGTTGTTTTGCTGTTGAACATTTAAGACTTGAGATGCAAATCAGCTCATTGCATGTGAAATGAGCAATGATGCTTCACTTAACTCAAGTAGTCAAATATTTGCTTTGTTGTTATCAATGTTCAGCTAAGGCCTGTTAAAGATTTTCAAATTTTTAAAAGTCGTTTTAACTCTATGAGGAAGTGAAGTTTCACTTTCAGAACGACTTTTGTTCTGCCTATGAACAACTAAAGAAATAGGTCACCCAAAAATGAAAATTCTGTCATCATTTACTCTCCTAAAAAAAAGTTTGTAACCAGGCTATTTTGGGTCACCATTGACTTCCATAGTAGGGAAAAAATACAATGGAAGTCAGTGGTTACTCAAAACAGTCTGGTTACAAACTTTATTCAAAATATGTTTCTTTGTGTTTGGCAGAACAAAGAAATTCATACCTGTTTGGAACTACTGGAGGGTGAGGAAATGATGACACAATTTTCATCTTTGGGTGAACTATTCCTTTAAATTACAACCAATCAGAATCCATTCTGTTTTAAAAAAGTGCAAGCAGATGACAAAACTGCAGCGAGGACGATAACTCTAACAACAAAGACAGGTTCTTAAAAAACCTATAAGAATATAGAAATTTACACCACAACGATAGTAAGTGGACTGACTTTCAGAACGATTGTTTCGACAGCCAAACAGAACGTGTCGTTTTTTTAAATGAACAGGCTTTTAGTCCTGCTGGAAACTCCATAATTGAGGAAAAGTTTAAAGGATTTGTATTAATTGACACCAGTCAAAATGTGCTGTGTCTAAAACAAATAAATGATGTATTTGAAAGCAACGGGTTTGCACGTTCATAACGTGCTAATTCTTGTTTGTTCCCGTGTCAGGTGACGCTGGAGGAGTTTGTGAACTATTACAGCGGAGTCAGTGCTTCTGTCGACAGCGATGAGTATTTCATTACCATGATGAAGAACGCATGGAAGCTGTAGGCTAATAATCATCATCATCATCTCGTCTGACGTGCTCAGAAATCAGCTTCGACACATTTGAATTGTCATTACACAATATTCCTGAAATGGTGTAGATTGCACAATATTTACTTGTTGAAATCGTGTCTAATTAAACATCTTTGGTTTCCACATCCTGCTTTAATGTTTCACACACTGCTTGCTCCCAGAAGACGAAACAAACGCATGTGAATCTTGACCGGGATGAGAGTAAACCGCGTGACAGCTGTCAAAACCTGGGCTTGTAAGACATCAGCTTCAAAAGAGCTTTATTGAGCTCTCTGACAAACACTCCTCAATCACTTGATGAATCGCAGCAGCTGTTTATGCCTCAAACTGGTGCTCGGTTATTAATTCGATGCAGTTCTTATGCTGTGGAGTCTCTCAGATGATCGGGAGCGCTGTGTTTGCTGCGCCACCTGCTGAACATTCACATCATCACATGTCACCTGTCCAGATGAACCAAAATAACTAAGTCTGAAGGTTAGAAGAGTAAGGGTTTTCTTAATACATTTATTCATCAAGGACGCAATAAGTTGATCAAAAGCGACAGTAAAGACGTTATAATGTTACAAAATGTTTCTATTTCAAATAAATGCTGTTCTTTTGAACTTTCTATTCAAAGAAGCATCATCATGAAAAATAAAATGTATCAGTTTTCACAAAAATATGAAGCAGCACAACTGTTTTCAACATTGATAATCAGAAATGTTTGAGCAGCAAATCAGTATATTAGAATGATTTCTGAAGGATCATGGGACACCGAAGACTGGAGCAATGGTGCTGAAAATTCAGCTTTGATCACAGGAATAAATTACATTGTAAAATATACTCAAGTGGGAGTTATTTTAAATTCTAATAAAATTTCACTGTTTTTACTGTATTTTGATCAAATAAATGCAGCACTGGTGAGGCTAAAAACACTCAGATTCATTCACAATGAACTAATTAAAAAAAAACTAATGGAATATTCTTTGCGAGAAACTGAAGTAGAGGCCCACATTTTGACATAAGACAAAATTTTATTTCAAATGTTTCATCTTTTTTTAACTTTGATATTACTATTTATTTTGTAAAGGAGTTTGGAGACATGGTGTGCTAGTAAGTGATAATATACGCATAGAAATTTACAGAACATTCAAGGGTACAAGTTTTTTTTGTCCTTTTTTTTTATCCTGTCTAAATGCACTCAAACTTCCAACACAGAAGAAAATCTTCATTTCTGACAAATTGTCTCCAAACGACATGAAAATGGATAAAAAGTTAATATAGTAAATCATTATTTAAAAAAAAAAAAAAAAAAAAGACCAACACAATACAAACCCTCAGAATATGGAAAATAAAAACAAATACCGAGATGCTGCTTTAAATGTTAAACTCATCAGATCAACTAGAAAAAAAAAAATATAGAAAAATTCAACATTATCTGCCCCTAAACGAAGCTACACAACTCAGTTTGATGTTTGAAGAGACGTTGGGGTGAAGATATTTTTCTCTGTTACAGGGGGCGGATCTAGAAACAGATTCACTACAGCACGAGTCCGTATGCCCGTTAAGTCCTTTATTTGTTAACACCAATGAGAAATCTAACTATCATCTTAGTAGACTAGTAAGAGTGTCAGCTTGTCCTAGAAAGTGAGTATATCCAGGAGACGCTCGGTGAAGCTGGCAGAAATCAGCTGGGAAAAATGGTACAACTATAAGGAACACAGCAGAGGTCAGGTGACCGTGGAGCTTCCGGCCAGCTGCGCAATGATGCAGCCAGGTCACGGTAAAGCCAAGAGCCAATGAAGAGAGAGATAGACAGAGAGAGAGAAAATGAGTAAAAAACGGTCCCACGGTAGAAACTGCAGTCTTGATGAGCCACGTCTTAAACGGAGAGAGAAACACCCTCACGCTCATCAATATGATGAGCGACCAAGTCCGAAGCCATACATGGAAAAGTCTCTTTTTTTTTTTCTTTTTTTTTATCCTTTTTTGTTGTCTTTTTAATTTGTTTGTTTATTTGCAGTCCAAGAGAAAAAAAAAAACAAATAAAAACAAACAAAATGATAAAAAACAAAAAAAACAACTCCAGATTTACAATAAATGTTGGAGGGGAAAATGAACTACAGAGGTTTGGGTGAGAGAGACTCCACTCCAGGGGTCCACAGATCCCGTCCAAAGGGGGTTGTGCCGGTCTGGGCTGTCCGCAGAGATGCCTGCGCTAAAAACCCCGGTGGGCGGTTGGGGGGCGGGTGGAGGGTTCGGGATGCTATGTGCTCTCGGAGGCTGGGGTCTCGCTGCTCTCACAGTTACCTGTGACAAGAAAACAAGTCTAAATTAACTCGGAAAATATACTAGATAACAACAGGCTGAGCAACACAATCAACATTCAGTTAGTGGTCAATTATTAGCTATTTTTTAATATGAGATATTAATAATTCTCGTTTCTAACACTGCATTGAAAAATAATTGTAACACATTCTACAGTACTGTGCAAAAGTCTTAGGCCACTAGTATTTTCAGCAACAAAAAATTATTTTAAGTGGGTTATTTCTATCTTTTGCGGCAGCGTGTCAGTTGGAAATAAGAGTTTACATTTCCAAACATTATTTTTGTCATTAACTGTAATAATGCGGTGAGATTATTGTCTGACAACAGCCAGTGCTCCACACAGAGATCTGATCTGATCATCATCCAGTCTGTCTGGAATGA
>JAUMHE010002834.1:0-17101 GCA_032359235.1 Enteromius mattozi | reverse complement strand
TTCATCAAAGTTGTCCTAAAACCAAAAACAATACCCATTCTTGTATTAGGACAACTTTGGTGAACTTTTATGATCCAATTTCAAATGTTGACTACTATATATATATATATAAAATTTAAATGCATAAATAACAATAAACTAGACTGAAAAATGCTGTATGAACAATGTATTAACTTCTGATAAATTTTTACTGTTAAAGAAGTGAAAAGCAGTGAAACTGATTATTACAAAATAACATTAACAATGACATAATGTTTAATTCTTCAACAATAGTTCAATGTAATTTTTTTGTGATTTGTAATGTTAAAACAGAAAACTTAAAACACTGAAAGAGACAGTTATGAAGTGCAAAGTCAAAATGCTTGGATGAAAACAATCACTGAGAGATACAACTGCACTCCCCAAATGAATCAGCCTTGCACACTGTGCAGAATAACCACTGTGGAACGATCCATTTCTACAGCAGCAATGAGGTGTGAAACTGTCTGTCCTCTTATGAAGAGATTTCTTTAATGACTCTCTCTTCAAATGGACTTCAAGTGGCTCTTCTTCAGCTACACTGAAGCTTGACCGTTCAGTCTGGACTCTCCAACTGGGCTGTGCTTGGAGTGAGAGAAAGAGGGAGAAAAAGAGGAAGAGAGGGAGAGAGATCAGTGGCCCATCCAACCTCCCAGCTGCAGATCTCCAAGGATAATGAGGGGATCCACAAAAACGAGTGAAGAATAAGAAAGAAAACCATCAGGGGTGGCAGAAACGATGACAAAGTCATAGTTAAAGGTGGAGAAGAAAGCATGGTGTGTGGGAAGTAAAAAGGAGGGAGAGAGGCGCAAAAGCAGATAATGGAGGGCTGTCGCTGCATTCCGGACAGGAGATTCAGGAAGAGAGGGGGTGGGCGGCAGAGCTGAGCCCCAGACAGAAGCACTCACAGTGGGCATGGGGTCCGGGTGGCTGCCCCAGTCTGGCTGCTCTTTTGGAGGGGGCTGGAGGGTGGGTGGGGGCTGTGAGGGTGCAGCGAGCCATGGAAGGAGTTGCTCGGCTGGGCACACACACAGGCTCAGGGCCCTGGCGCTAACACAGCCGTGCCAGCCAGCCAGAGACGGTGCCAGCCAGTGAAGCACAAACAGATATATTTGTCATGACACACTGAGTGTGCAGAAAAGGGGAGGGCCACGTGCACACACACACACACAGCAAGCAGTGAAGAAGAGAGGGTTTGGATCTTTAGCCCATCCAAAAGACACACACACAAACGTGTGTACGGATGGCAATCATTAGTAATTTATCAATTCTGGTTCTGCTTCTATTAATGATTCTTTTTAATTTTAAAAGAAAATAAATCAAATATAATCTGAAAACAATTCTTTCTTGCCCTCAACAGCCAGATTGGTCTGTTTTAATTTTAAGTGTTTTATTTACGATTTACTCAGACAACTCGGTATTTTCAGATTTTTTGGTAACTTGGTACCTCTTTTGGTAACTCTTGGTAATTTAGAATAGGTAACACTTGTTAACTATTAACTACAACTTTTCCCTCAATAAATTCTTAATTAGCTGCTTGTTAATAGTTAGTAAGGAAGTTGTTCAGTTTAAGTATTGGGTACGATTAGGGATGTAGAATAAGGTCATGTACAATAAGGCATTAATATATGCTTAATTATATTAATAATTATCTAATAAGCAACTAATAGGTTTAGCTTCTCTTAAACGCATGTATAATTTCTATTCATTTATTTGATTCTTAATTTTTTTTATATAATACAATATAATATATAAATGTATACATAAATGTATATTTAAAATCTAATGTAATTTTTAAAAAAATCATACGCTTACAGGTGTGTTTGCAGACTTTTCAAACTGCAATGATTCACTTGAAAGTTGATGGCTGACAGAAAATAAGACAATAGCGTAAAAACCAACAAGGCAGTGATGACATCACCGCTTATAATTAAGAACCGGTTTATGATTCCCAACCCTACTTGCTTATGAACTCATCCAAGCGGCAGACAAATAACCAAACCCAAATATTCAGTGCGTTCACAAAAGCAATCAAATATGAACGCGATGTTTGAGACACGTTCAAGAAAATGAAAACACTGCCACGTATTGGGCTCATCAACCCTCTCTCTCTGTCCTTTAGAAAGTGACCTGTGAAATAAAGAGACTTCCTTGTCCTCTTCACCTCCCTCTCTCTGCACTGTCTGTCAAAGCCTACTCTCTTTTATTCTTCCTTCTCTCCCATTTCTGTCCTCTTTAAATGGAAAATACAGATCGTCTATGATCTGTCCCCTGGCTTCATGGTCTGTAATGAGAAAACTTCACCTTGTGTCCCGGCCATTCTAAAGGAAGCATTCGGCTGCTCCCGTTCACAAATCCAATTATATGTAGTCGAGAGAGAGCGAGGGAGAAAGAGAGAGTGCGAGTGTACAGAAGGCGAAGCATTGGGCGGACAGACAGGGCAGCTTTTCCTCTGTAATGTGGCCTCTGCTTGGTGTTGAGGTGTCAACTTAAAATGCAAGTAGTTGAGCATCAGCTAATCCTACAGCAGCCTGCTTTAGCCCCCAGCCAAACGAGAGCGAGAGAGAGCAAGAGAGAGCAAGCGCGAGAGAGAGATGCCACCGTGGCCTTATCGCTGGGCTGCAGATGTGGTTCCTGGATCAATGCACATACACCACGATCAATGCATTTGATAAAGAATTAAGAAGAAAACTGTACATGCTATCAAAGGCCGTTGTACATGGCATAATTATGCTTCTGCATGTGTGTAGATGATACTGGTGCAGTGCGAGGGCGAACAGATAAATAGAGAGATAGAGATAGATGTCTTGCGGGCTACACAGCCTGCCCTTAGCACCCGGCTCACACACAAAAAAAACCCCTGTCAAACAGTTACCAACCCATTTTGCAGGATGGAAGGATAAAGGCTGTTGGCCAGGTTTGTCCCTCAGAAAGACATCTGGCATTTCACGTACAAGCATATGCACGACTCATGAGGGCATCTGAGACGCTTATTGTGGGCATGAACAAAAATGACAAAGTCAATCACGGAATTACTACCAAATAAAACACGCTTATTTCAATACACCACTGCAGAGAGCCAGAGGCAAGAGGTTAGAGAGATGGAGGGAGAGCTGTGTGTCAATACTACTCACACACACACACAGACGAATGTGGGCAGTTGGAAAGACAAACCCTTGATGCGGGTGAAAGAGTAGTAGATGAACAGGTTGAGCAAGCGCTTTGTGTGTGACTAGGAAGAAAACTTTGCCCTTTACATGACAGCATAATTACCCGGCAGAAAGAGCCACTGCAAGCTGTTCTTTACGGAGTACAAACAACACACACCTGCTTCAGTCAACATGAAAGCCAGGTCGCTTCCGTAATGTGACGTGTTTCATAATGAAATAACATAATTCGAGAGAAAAAAAAGGTAAGGTAACACTTTATTTTAAGGTGTTCTTGTTACACGTTACATGTACTTACTATTATAATAAAACTTAACACCTAACCATAGAGTAAGTATGTGTAGTTAATTAATATTACTCAGTACTTAAATGTATAATTACACTGTAACAAGGACACCTTAAAATACAGTGTAACCAAACATAGGGTTGATCAGGAATTGGTTGGATTGAGAGATATGGGGAGGGGGTTGAAAAAGTTGATAACATGGCTTGGTGACATGAACAGAAAGAGACATTTCTTTTTTAATGTTCACCAATTAATTGTTCACAATAACAACTGTAAGAAGTATTAAAGAAAACATTAAATCCTCCACTGACTTTTTTGTTACTCCAAAAATAACCTACAATAAGAATGTAATAGTTTTTTTCTGCTGACATCACTTGAAAATACAGCAAGAAAAATATTGTGAAATTCAAATTAACATTTTCTGTTTTAATATATTTTAAAATATGATGGCAAAATGGAATTTTTAGCAGCCATTACTCTAGGCCTTATTGTCACAGAATCCTTCAGAAATGCAAAAGTATGTTATTATTGATGTTGAAAAAAGCTGTGCAGCTAAATATTTCGGTGGAAATTGTGAATTTTTTTTTTTTTTTTTTTTTACAAATCAGCATTTTTTTAGATGACTTGAAAGTCCAAAAGTACAGTATTATACAACAGTATATACAAAATAATTTATTGTGTTCTTCATGAATTAAACAAGCGGTTACTCAACTAGTTGTGCATTGTTTTAGCATCTTATACACCCTGGCTCCATTCTGGTATGTAATGCCCACTTTTCATTGTCTCTAAAATAAACAAAATCAAGCCCAAAAATCAAGAAGAAAATTTTCACTACATCAGTGAATATCTAGTTCTGTTCAGAAATACATCAGATTACAGATGTAAAACAAGTTGCAGACAGCACTGCAAAAAATTAAATGAGGTCAATTTTTAAATGTACTGTCAACTTTAAAAAGTTTGATCTCCTTCAGTCTTTAGCAAGACTTGGAGCATGACCATTAAAAATGTATTAATGCGACAGAAAATCAACAAGTTATTGAAAAACGTTGTATTAATGCTTGTACTTACTTTCTTTAATTAAAGTGTTCAGACAGATGCACAAACGCTCTTAGCACTCTCTCTCTCGCTCTAAACAAACACTTTTCAGTCCGACTGAAATAACTGGATTAAACAATTGCAATTTCATATCAAAATGAACTTAAACTTCATGGTTTTATCCTTCATATTTTATTCATAGGAGACCGACTTATGAATGAGGTTAAAAACTGAAGGGCTGTAGAAAAGAGAGAAAGGAATGAGGTAGTGGAAGAGAAGAAAGGAGAGGTTGTTGTGGTGGAAAGAGAGAGACAGAAAAAGAGAGAGACAAGGGGGGAAAAAGAGGAGACAGCCCCACTGAGAAATGACTGTGTGTGCGTAATGCCGGAGAGAGCAGTGGCTTGATCACAACTCATGAAGAGATTGGAGGGGCGTCTCTCTCTCTTTCTCTCTCTCTGTCTAACAGTTTCTCTGTTCCAACCAACCGCTTTGATCTCCACACACAGTCCTTCAACTACCTTCTATCCATTCTGTTTCATTAGACGAGAATCCACCGGAAAAAGAAAGGTTTCCAAACTAAAAAGACAATCGGAATGCAGCGCGAGAGAGCCTGTGTAGTCACGTCAGCATGTTAAAATGCATATGGAAGGCGCAGCCACGGTTCCTTTGAAAGTCTGAGGGAATCATTTGAGGGCGTCAGACCCAAAGAACAGAGAACAGGAGGACGACTGTGGCCTAATTGGCCCAATTAACTCTGAGTCTCTGGTGCTTGCTGGGACAATTGGTCTTCCCCGGGCCTTCCCACTGACTCTCACGCATCAGAGGCGGGCCGACGCTAACGACTGTGGACTACAGAGAGAAAGAGAGAGAGCGATCACTGCAGTACGTGGCGCATTAGCGCTGACAACAGATTTACATAGAAAAAGCGACATATTTGATTACGTGTTGATTTCACGTCTGACGTCGCGGTTAAACGAGGCTGAAAACTGAGCGTGATAGAGGCAGCGGTTTGCCTCAAAACACACACACACAAGCGCACAGGGAGGCCGCCACGAGTTCAAAGGTTTGCTCCGTCTCTCTCTGAGAGGGAGGGTCACGGGCGGCTCTGAAAAGTCACTGCACTGTCACACAGCGAGGACGGAGAAGAGAGTCAGGAGGGTGAAGCAGGGCCTCGTCGGTAAAAATCAAACACAGTCCAATTAAACTAATCATAACGAGCCAGTGAACACGAGGAAGCTCACCTGGAATCTTTTCCCTCTCTTTTCCCTCCCCCTCTCCTGCTCTCTTTTTCTCTCTCTTGCCGTTCCCTCCATAATTACCCTGGCCAAAGCGCTGTGAAATTACTGCACTGATCAACTAATGCTTGAGAAAATCTGAAGAAACGCACTGTCCCCTTTTTCTGCCTCCCTCCCTCCCTTTTTATGATTTAAAGGACTACATAAATAAAAATTATTTCCCCTCACTATCGCTCCCTCTCCCCCGCTTTCTCTTTATCGAGCACTGAAAGAGGAAAAGGAAACAGAGGGGAGATTCTCTTCACTTTATTTTAAATGTCTCGCCTATAAAGGAGTGAAATTAAGTGGGGGAGAAGTGTTCTGGGTTCAGTTTAAGTTAAGATCTATGAAGAGCAACTGCGGCATATTGTAACTGCAACAAAATGCATTTTAGTTCATGCGTCATTTTAAAAATCCACACTGTATCACAAGACCAGGTAGTAAAAATTGCAACAAAAGATTAGTTTGACAAACACTTTAAAATGTAAATTTACACCAGATTTTTAACTATTTGACATGGCGACATAACTTCATTAATCCAGAAAGGACTGTCTCCATGGAGCAAACCAGTGTTGTTATTGTTAAATAAAACTACTGAAATAATTTTTCATTCATTGAAATAAAGCTGAAATAAATTAAAATATAAACACTGAATAAAGTTTCAAATTAAAGTACTAAAATTACTAAAACTAATTACTAAAAAAAATTAAGCTAAATAGAAATGTTTACAAAAATTACACCACAAACAATTATTAAAACTTAATATATATATATATATATATATATATATATATATATATATATATACACATATACACACACACAGTATATGGAGAGTTTATTTGCAAAAACAGATTCTGTTTTATAACATTTTCAAAAATCATGTTTTTTATTGTTTCAATCATGTTTTTAATGTTTAATTGCGTTAGTTTGCTGTATTTTATTTAGTTATTTTGTAACCAAATCAAAATAGTTTGATTGAGATTAATTGGAATGCAATTGGAATGAAGTCAATTCAAAATGCTAAAAAAAAAATTAAATACTACAATACAGAAACGTTACCAAAGAAAGATAATGTATGAGACTTTACAGTTGAAAATTAAATTATAAATGTGCTCTTATTTGGAAAAAAAAAATTCATGAAAGAAATTCACATGGCATCTTTTAAAACTTCTAGAATCACTCTGTAAGTGTAACTACCCTATTTCCCTTCGATAAAAATGAGGATGAGATGATATTTTGCTGTAGTCAATACTATGGCACAAATGTTGTCAGTAGCACATAAATCTGGAACATTCCTTTAAGAGCGAATGTGTATACTAGCATGAGGGGGGTGTTGTGCCGCTGTGCTTTTTCTAAATGTTCATTAATTAGCGTTTTACTCTCACCAGGGGGTAAAGAACATGAGAGCGACTCAGAGGTTTGTTTCTAATGGATTGCGAAGGCCACCTACCCATAGTACAATGACCAATACTAAACAATTTATACCATTATCCTACTATCAAAGGCCTAAACATACACATATACACACAGTTAGCAAAGAGTAGGAGAGCAGGAGACGGAAAGTGAAACAGAAAGAAAGAGAGAGGGAGAGAGACAGTGGTGGCAAAGATCAAAGCAAGAGAGCCAATCCAGCACAATGGAGCACAATTAACATGGCATGTAAAAGAACAAGAGAAACACACTTACACATATATACACAGAGCAGTTCTGATGAGAGGGGTGGGCTCACTGATGGGCCCACTGAAACACACCACTGACCAAGGACAATGACTGGCCCACTGGCCATCCTACACCCTCTCACACACAATCAAGACTGTATGCGAACTGCTAACAATATTGTACACACGAAGAAGCAGTAGTGCTTCATTTAAAAGACCCCTTTTTGACAAACATTTATCCTGTTGAAAGTTGGGCGGGATATCGAAGGGCTAGTTGCACCAAGGCTGCATTTATACAGTTAAAATCACAGTAAATACCTTAATATCAAGCTGAATATTAACTGTCAGACTATTCAAATCTTCCATGTTTTTCTATATATGTGAATGACAGGATCATGTAAAAACTGGCAGTAAAAAAAGCACACAGTATTTCGGCCTGTGCTAAAGTGTGCAACTGAGAGTGAATGACTTCACTCTCTCTCTCTTTCTCAGCCATCCTCACTTTCACCCCTCCATCTCTATCTCCACTTTGAAAGAACGGAGCAAGTCTTAATTTAATTAAAATATTCCCTCTGCATGCTAAAGCGTAAAGTCTCTTCTTAGTGGAGGAGCTTCATGCAGAGGCCAGTGATAAGATAACAGGGCCTACTAATCAAAACAAGACATCAACTAATCTAATCTAAATCACTAACAATTACCAGCGTGCCAAGCCACGCTCCCTTTTGATCAATGTTTTCTATTAAAAAGTGAAACAATTCAATATTCTGGCACGCTAATGCACTGAAGCCTCATTAGCACATCGTCCTTGGGATGGAGGCGCTGCGAACGCACACACAGACGCTAATTCTTGGTTAATTTACGGGACGAGGACCATCTCCCCTTCATCAGAGCACAGAGGACTTTTGCAGGAGAGAGAGACTATGAAAATATTTTTCTTTGAAAAAAAAAAAAAAACTTTAATTTATGGCAGCATCACACTGAGGTGCCTTCTTGTTCCTGTTCTTTGCTTTCTTATGCATTTCATTCAAGGGCATCTCATTTCCTTTTTAAATTCATACAGCAAAATGTCTGAATAAATCCGCCACAAGCCAGATATTTCATCATGTCCTGAAAACCCCTCCCCCGTGGTTCTGTATGTTTATGCCATTGCGTTTCACACTGTTCTTTCTCTAAAACAGGATGTCAGGAGAACTGAAATGTCATTCAGATGTGGCCTGAGCATTTTGGCGTCAAGTGTCAGCCGTCCTGCAGTACTGAGCTCAGTAGAGCATGTTTATTTAGCGTTTGATGTTCTCTGACTGGTCACTTCCTACTGTACATCACTACCTGGAGTCCTTGAGTAACCCTTAAAGACCTGTCCTGTGTGAAATGAGAGACTCTAGCATGCAGGCTCTTAGCTACAGAATAATATTACTCTCTATTACTTCCTGTCTGACGGAGTTGGGAATAGTGGTAAGAACTTATGTAAGTGTGTATATATATATATATATGCACTTATCAATATGTATATGAAAGAGCCTGTCAGAGGAATTGTTATATTTGGGAAAAAAAAACAAAAAACCAATTCACTCCATAATTGAAACATACAAAAATACTGAAAGGTTAATGTTTACAGGAGGGTTTGAGTTTTAGGCATAACTGTAATTACCTGTATATACACTACCAATCAATAGTTTAAATTAATACTTTTAATCAGCAAAGGCACATGAAATTATATTAAATTGAATCTTATTGTAAAGTATTGCCAATAAATGCTTTCTGAGCACCAAATAATTAGACTGGAGTAATGGTTGTTGATACTGAAATCTAAGCAAAAGTGTGTGTGTGTGTGTGTGTGTAAACTCACATCAATAATCTGTGGAGCGTGTGTAGGTGACTGTGCATTAGTGGTGCTTTTGTTTCCAGCCTTCATGGCAGCATCTCTACGGGCCTGTTCCAATAGCAGCCTGGCCCTCTCCTTCAGCTCCTCTTGACGAGACAGGACCTTCTGCAATCCACATAAAGAGATTTTGTTCAATTTTAAGTGTAAAAAAAGTTTTACTTTGTATTACCACTTTGCATAAGCCCGCTCTGTTTCACCTTCTCTTCACTGGTGTTAGACACTGGGGCAGGTACGACTTCCTGAAAAACATGACAAAGAAACATAACATAAGAACAAATCTGTAGATGCCCTATCACCCTATATGTTGTGAGAGTCAGATTAGCATCTCTTCCTAACGCTTTTAAGCTTTGCGCTCTCATTACGGGCTCCATCAGGCAGCTGATTGGCTGATTGGTATGGCGTTGATTCTGACAGCTGAGAGGAGATAGAGTGGCATTTGCTCCTGATCACTGTTAACATCACGGGTGTAAAACAACCAAATGAAGCTGGTGCCAAGTAACTGTCGCCATGGTAACGCACCTCTCATGTCACAGCTGAGGCCTTGATGACATGTCAAAACAAAATCAGGACAAATCTAAGCCGGAAAGTTATTCAGTGGAAGGAATGACAGTGATACATGGCGAGAGTGTGATAAAAGTTGGTTGTGCTGCAATACCTGCAAGTGTGTGTGCGTGTGTATGTGTGTGTGTGTGTATGCTGTATAGATGAGGAGAGGCTCTCATGCGGAACACGCTATAACCCGTGTCAGTATTAGAGCTGCAGGCGGGACAGCCCGAACATAATGACATGCCACTCCGAGTGACACGCGGCTGCTGTCTGTGCCGATCAGGCGTCTCACAAAATAGCAAAAATATCAAACATGTAAAAAGCTTCAAACTGTTTTATGTGCTTTGATTTTATATGGCAGCTTTTCCAGTTTAGGCTGTAACTGCTGTTCTGTTGGTAGTGTTCAGGGCATTATTCATTTAACATGCATGTGTATCTACCTGAGTTTGTTACCTAAAATTGTGTGTCTGTGTATTCATGTTAGCTTTCTTGTGTTGGACATTTGTACTGTGCGGTTTGGTCATTTTGACTGCTCAACAGGGTTCTTGCACTTTTTGACCAATGAATTTCCATAAAGTTTTCATGACATTCCAGTCATTCGTGACGACTGTTTTAAATAATTTTACATGACATGCACAAAGTGTCATTTCTAATCAATTAAACTTGCTTGAACTGAGTATAAGGCCTGTAAATTTTGAAATTTTCAGATTATCCAGAATCTTGGGAGTGAGGGTTGTGTGCAATACTAAAAACTGATGACTCCAATTAAACTAATTAAATTAAACTGTATTTTAATTTAAATTAAATTGAGGTAGCAAACAGGATACCAAATTACAATTACAGGTAAAATAAAATAAAACTGAACTTGAAATTCAAAAGAAATTAAAATGACAAAGAAATTCATATAATTGGATAGTTATCCACAAAAAATAAGAAAATTGTTTTAAAAAAATGCTCAGAAGTTGTAACTTTTACTGACCTTAGGGAGAAAGAACGATGGATAAAATAAGAAAAAAAATATAATGGTAAATGGAGAAAAAGAATGATAGAACATTATAATAATAAATAATTGTCTAAAGATAGAATGACAATAAAACATTGACAGACAGAACGACAAAACAACAGTATGTCAGACAAAGACAGATAGACAGACAGACAGACAATATATAGATAGACAGATAAATACTGTATATTTATATACACAGACAGATAGAATGAAATAGCTAGATAGAAAATATACAAAAAGATTTCATGACCAAACAGACAGAAAGTTCATGACCTTGGGAGGAGACAGACAGACAGACAGACAGACAGACAGTCAGAAGTTGTAAATTGTACCAAAACAGCAAACTGTACCATAACACTTTTTTGGTACTCTTCTGTAAGGGTACCTAACACAGCATCAGGTTCCAAAAGTGTGGAGCTAAACTCACTACAGAACATTGTTTTTATTGACTAAAATCATCACTTTTGCGTGATACAAAGGGATCCCCTTCACTCGTTCTGCTCTGCTGTCAACAAGTTTATTTACATCAGAGTGCGCAAACACAAAAAATAGTGTATTTTAGAATGTTATATTTTCAGACAGACAGCTGTTTCTCTTTATGCGTTCTTGTGGACTAATTTTCAAAATATTACTGTTATTGTATCATGAAATGTAGTTTGTAGCAGCCTCAAGCTCGGCTAGTCCCTTCGACATTTGCCGCTGGCTCTGATGTCTCTGTAGTGATTACACATGAGATACAATTCATTTTGTATAATGTTATATTTAGCAGGCATTCGTGGTCTCATGCATCTATTATTTGTTTCTGGTCATATAGTTTTGGCTAAGCACAAAGTCATATTTAACTTTATACTTTACCGTAGTACAGTGCTGACTTTGTTTGCTTTTGTCTTTATTTCCCCTTAAGCCTCTTATACTTTTATAATGGCTGTTATTGTTCATGAAATCTGACAAAAAAAGAGGCAGAGTTAAGCTTAATCATCGATCACTATTTCCATCATACACCTCACCTGTCAAGTAAGGGTACCGATGGCAGTGGAAACAAAAGTTGGATTAGGGTGTTCCATACCGTACTGTAGTGACCCATACTGCTCAGTGGAAATGAGCCAATAGAAGTTCAAATAGGATGACAAAGCAAGAGACAGACAAACAGGTAGATAGGTAGGTAGATAGACAGATGGATAGATAGATAGAACATTTTGTGTATGTGTTAACATTTACCTGTGTGAGTTTAGCAGTTGTGCGTGTGTGGTTGGTCTGGGCACTGCTGTCTGAAGTGCTGTCAGACTCCGAGTGGCGCAAACTCGCTCTCTTCTTCTTGATAAGATCAGTGTCTCTGTTATACGTAAAGCCCAGTTTGTGTGTGTTCATTAGAGAAGACCCGGCCTGCCACGTGGGCGACCCAGACTCAGTTGGTCTTTCACCAGGCCGTGTGGTCTCGTGCTGCTCTCTGGAGTCTCTGTTGTCAGCAGCGGTCAACCCACCCGACTGCCCTCTCTCCTTTTCTCTCTCCAGCCTGTGAGACAGATCACCCATATCCAGTGTATCGGCTTTGAGGAGTTTTTTCTGTTCTGCAGCTGGAGGCTGGCTGGTGGGTGTCTCCAGGCTGGTTTTGGTGCTTTGGGTGGGTCGTGGGTGAGGTTCAGTGACCGGTTTAGCTGCTGGAGTGTCACGGTCTGCTGTAGTTGCCCATAAAGATGGAACTACATCTTTTAGAACTTCCCCTGGGGAGGCAGATAGAGAACCAGATCCCCCAACTGTCACGACTGATTTCACTTCTTGCTCTTCTTTAACACCATGCGCACCATTGGTTGCTGCATCCCCCTGATTGGTGGGTTCCCGGTTAACATCATTAAGTTCAGCGTAGAACTTGTCTTGGTCAATAGAACTGTTTGTATCCGTTTCAAAGTCTCCAACTTTGTATGTGCTACGACTGCTGTTGGCTTCGATCTGCACAACATTGAGTTCCTCGCCGCTGAAATGTGCCCGGATCTGATACAGATACGTCATCACCGTCAGCTTATCCGGGATCGCCAGTAGAACCATGTCAGACGGCTCCAAAAGCCGAGAGATCCCCAGACTGGCGAAGCCATCATATGCCTGCAAACACAAAAAACATATAATGTTTAAAGGACAGAAAATGAAGGTCAGTATTAAATAAAAGAGAGCACATAAAACAAGAACTGGTGCACAAAAAAGGAGGATTAATTGATGGGAAAAATTTACTGATTTAATTTCAATTGCATCAGTCCTTCACAGAACCATTAAGACTATTGCTGAAGGGTAAATAGTTGAATATAGGATGCAAAATTTACTTTATTATTTTAAACTAAACTAGAATGAATCTGTCAACCAAAGGCATCAAAATTCATCAAAACTAAAATAAGGTCAGATAATAATTCTTCACAAAAAAAAATAAAAAAATCTGGGTCAGATAAGTGTTCTATAAAATAAATAAACACATAAATAAATAATACAATAGAATATTTGGTAGAACATGACAGAATGATTGACAAATAGAAATTTGATGAGAAAAATGGATATCTTTAAAAAAATAAAATCTGCCAAATCATTCATTACATTAAAGAAATTGTAATTTATCAAATTAAACAAATAAAAAAAAATCTGGGTTAGTCTATAGGGATTTATAAATAAATTAAAATAAATTAACACTGCTTTTTCAAAAACAACAACAAAAGACAGAAAAAAAATGAGCAAAACCAATTTCTACTCGTGGTTGGAGTTGGTGTTAATTAGGTGGAAAGGGTGGGTTTTGCAGGGCCTCAGAAGAAAGGTAAGGGTGAAATAAATATAAGGTGGGATGAGTAGTGTATTTGTTGAAAGCTAATGGTAGCATAAAGGTGAAAGGGACAAACAGGGTGGAGGGTGAAGTCTGAAAATCAATGATAGGGTGTAGGGAGAAAGGGTAAACTATAGGGTGTAGACTGGGATGGAAGGCCAAGTTATAGGATGAAGGGAAAAGGGGAATGCCAGGGTAAAGGGTGAAAGGAAGAAGAGGGTTTGTAGGGTGATGGGAGGGAGAGGCAGTTAGGGTGTAGGGTGCATGCAGGAATTAGATTTGGGATAAGACAAGCTGGGATCAGTAGGATGCGGCAGGCGGTGACAGCTAATGTCAAGGATGGTTCTCCATGATAAGAGAGCACGATACCAAGAAACACTAAACTAATCCTGCCTCAGTCTTATCGCATACATCTCCCACTCGCCCTCCTTCCATCTCTCTCACTTTCTCCCTCTCTTTCTCCCCCTTTCCATCACTCACTCTCTCTCTCTCTCTCGGCAGTGAGTATAATTGCACTGATTTGTCCGGTTGAGGAGAACAGGCAGATAATCAAACAGCCAAACTCAATCCCTGATCGGGAGATAGAGGGAGAGAGACAGAAACGGAAGGAAGAAGTGAAAGTAAACTGGCTGACATTATCGCCATAATCCACCGAACGAATGAAAGAAAAGTTACTTTCTCTTTCTCTTAAGAATTTGAGAATACAACAGTATAAAGAAAAGCCTACAAATTAGCCTTCTGTCTCGCCCCCGATTCACTTTATCAGAGCCGCTATCAGAGCTGAGCTGAAGGCCGGGAGAATTTCACCCTGTTGACGAGAGTTGACTATTGTCTCAACCTCTGTCGCTTACCCATCTACTGACTTTATCAGGTTTGTCCCCTTTATTGGCGTGAGTGAGAGAGAGAAAGCAAGAGAAAGGGAGGGGAGGGATAATCAAAGGTAAGCCGATTCTCAATTTACAATTAATCACATCTTTCTTCCTCTCCTGCCTTCTCTTTTTCCTGTTTGCTGGAGGCTAACAATAGCCATCGTGATGCAGACCTTTGCAGAGCGAGGGAAATGTAAGGTACTGACAGCTGAACAGAAAAAAGGGAACGAATAACGGTGGGAAAACAAAAAAAGCCTGCAGGTATGTGTTGTTTGGGTATTAACTCTAAAGAAAGTGTATAATTGGTGGAATGAACGAAACTAAAGTGTCTGATGGACCTTCTTAAACTACATTCACACTGCAGCCCGAATGTGGCACAAATCTAAATAGTTTCTTTCACATGTGGAAAAAAAAAAGTTGTTGACAGGCCAATACATTTTAGCCAGGCAACGTTTTTGGGAGTAAAAATACAGTAAAAACAGTAAAACTATGAATTATTATTACAATTTAAAACAATGTGCTTTCTATTTTAATATATTCCAAACAAAATTGATTTTTTTGACATTTATTTTTGCCTTTACTAGGGATTGGGAAAGGTCCATGTGCTGGGTCTCTTGATGCCCGTGCTATTTGTTGGCGCTCTGCCCATGAGGCTACTGGTGCCAACAACAACAACAACAAAAAATGTATTCCTGTGATGACAAAGCTCAATTTTTAGCAACCATTACTCCAGTGTTACATGATCCTTCAGAAATATTTATCTGAACAAAAAAAAAAATCATCTTATTATTAATGTTGAAAAAAAAGGATTTTTTTTCTAGGGTATTTTGACGAATGTCAAAAGAATAAAAATAAGTAAACAAAAATAAACTGAGACATTACAAATATATACTTACGGTCAACTTTGATCAATTTAATGCATATTTACTGAATAAAAGCATTAATTTATTTATCAACAAAAAAAACATACCTACCCCAGATTTCTGACTGGTAATGTATAGAACACATATAATAATAATAATAATAATAAAGGATAAAAAAATAACGAATATAAATGGTAAAATATGAAAATTATATCATTACAATTATTATTTTATATTAAATTACATATATTATAAAGAGTGCATGTATCAATATCTAATACAGAGAAAATCAAGCTGCATGGGAGTGGGAAAAAATGGAAACAAGAAAGGTGTCTCTCAGTCTCATTGCTATAGTCTTCAAAACAACAAATCATGCTCGACTGAAATAAAAACTTAGTGTAAACAGCACCAAACAATATGTTCAGAGGATAGAAGCCAAACCATGCTTCTGATATACTGCATTTTAATAACTACAAAAGTCATTTATTCAACTAACAGAAGACTTCTGTTTGCTCTCTCTGTGTATAAATGATGCAGCAGCACTAATAACCCGTGTGAACTGTGCAATTGTGTGTTTAAGACTTTCTCTTCCTGCTCTGGTTGGTCAGCCCCTCCCCCGCGCTACACGCACAATGAAAAGCGGTTTGTTTTGTGAATGACATCGCTGAATGATTGACAGGTATCCATCGCTGTCAATCACAAACACAGCCAGAGGGGCTTTTCCCCCCTGTCCGCACATTTATCGAGGAACTCAGGAACACATACACGCACGCGCACACGTGCACTCACAGATCAGATATCATGGGAAATTACTGCTAGTCTCTCTCTAGACACACACAGAGAAAATAATTCTTTTCACTGCCTGTACGACCAAACCGTCCTCTCCTCTCCCCTCCGCTATTGATTGCTCTTATCTGTCATATTTCAATGGAGATTATTGCAATCACGGCTGGGCCAGAGAGGGTCGCGCTGATTCTATCACATGGAAATGAATGCAGTTTATATAAACGTGTGTGTTTGGGGCTGTATAGAGAGTGCTCTTAACCTCCTCAGCTTGGGATAGTCATTTATCATTGAAAGAGAACGAGAGGATGCACTCTTCGCTGTGTCGGAGAGAGAAAAACATAGCATATATGATAGTCTCAGAACCAGAGAGAGCAGGAAATGAACTCAGGAAGCGGCTGCAGGTATTGAGTGTAGGGATAAAGTGATGACAGATGAAAGGAACGGAGGGAAAGAAGAGAGCGAGGAGCACATTAAATACACCTAATAAAGTCTAAACGGAGTTAATCTGAGGGCTGAAATAAGAGTTAATCTGCAGCGCTCCAGAATACAGTGATCTTTCAACGGAGCGGAATTACAGAGGAATTAAGTTTTATACATCCAGAAATCCAAATAGATTCCAAACAAATCCAAGAAGCAACTCCTCAGCAAATATACATTTGCTTCGTATCGTGCGCTGCTGTGCAGTGTGTGTGCGTGCTTTGAGAGAGGGAGAGAGATGCTTGGAGTAATCCTCGTTGGCACAGCCACCTGGCGGTTTATTTAAACAGGCATTTGAGAGCTGACAGCAATATCCACACCTTCCTCGCCCTCTCTTAAAGCTCATTCGTTGTGCACATACCAGTAAAGATTCCTGAACAGATGGAACAAAGTATAATGTGAAACAATAATGAGAGAAAGAGGGAAGAAAGTGA
>JAUMHE010002616.1:0-17128 GCA_032359235.1 Enteromius mattozi | reverse complement strand
AAATCTGCAAAAATGTCAACAATTCTGTGTTCTTCTGTCAATATGGGGTGCTGTGTGTACATTAATGAGGAAAAAAAATGTACTTTTAAGATTTTAGCAAATGGCTGCAATTATAACAAAGAGTGAAAAATTTAAGGGGGTCTGAAAACTTTCTGCACCCACTGTATATATATATATACACACACACACACACACAAAAAAAAGTATTTTGAAATACATTTTTGTTTTTTGCACACAAAAGAACAAGTTTTGGTTCACCCAGGGGAACCCTTGAGTGAACAGCTCTTTAAATAGACATTTTTTACTTCATTTGAAGAACATTTTAAATAGGAGAACCCTTTTCCACTATAAATGCGCCTTTGTGCAGTGGAAAGGTTCCATTGATGTTAAAGCTTCCTTGTGGAACTACAGATGCCAATAAAGGACGTTTTTTTCTTTCCCAAGAGCAGTGTGTGATTTTTTTTTTTTTTTGCTGAAAACTGACAAAACGCTTGCCTGTCCTTTTGCTTATTGCTTCAACTCATATTAATTATTCAGATGAGATCACAAGAATCCTCAAAACACAGTTTGCCATTAGCAACTGCCTGTCTACCAGAGAGAGGTGACAGCTTTAGTGCGGAGATCTTCAAATGACTCCACATGAGCGTGGAATGAAACGCATGCATGATTAATGTCGCCATGTTTGTTATTGATGATTAAACTGTCACGTCTTGACAACCGCAGAAATATTCCATGCTTATGTGCACAGGAAATAATAAATTCTCTTAGGCTATAACACACATTATTCAGACAGAGACATATCGCGGAGTGGAAAGTATGATTAATATAATGGAGCAAAAGAGCAGGCTGTGAGAATGTAGGTAGGAATGAAGAAGCACAGAATAAGCAGTTTTATATGGCTGTTTGTGATGGCTACTGCTAAACAATGATGCCACGTTGACAGATGAGCAAGTCAGATTAGATTCTCTTTCATCAACAATATGGTAGCCTGATCAATAATATCTCACTGCTACATCCAGCACTTCTTTCATCTCGCTCTTTCTTTCATTCAAAGAGCTCAGAAACTGTCGTTGCTTTAATGAAAAGATTCTATGTGACACATTTCACCCACAAACATAGAATATTACATAATTATCTAATGTAGTTCACATTTCTTCCACCAATTTTAGTGAACAAGCGCCTTTATATCTTGCACATACAAACAGATGGACAGTCTTCCACACACACACACGCACACATATTTTTTGATTTTATTTTAGAGCAGAAAAGCAGATCCGTCTAAAGCCTCTGTTCCTTCCTCACTCGTTGTCTCTTTTATTAGTTTTTATGAACTCCCTCTCCCCTTTTCTCCTTCTCTGTCTCTGTCAGTACTCTCAATAATCAATGCTGATATATTGCCAATATCCCAGCCGGTCCCCAGTGCCATCCCTCACTGCTCCTCCTTTATTGTGGGAGATTGGTCCAAAAATAATGATATTTATTAGATATATTTATTATCCTCAGCAGTGCTGCAGTGCTCATGTGCGAGCGTGTTACCGCAATATACTCCTGCGTCGACTTGCGATTCTAAGTCTGGTTGCTTGCAATACAAGAAAAGATACCGAGCATTTTGCCGCTTGAAGGAAATGCTGGAACATTGATCAGGATCGAGGCCCTAAATTTGATTTCCTCATTTATTTTTACTTTTGACTGCATCACTTTTATGTTTTTCAGTGGATATATAATTTAGGGGTGCTTTAGCTCCTGTGGCGTGGAGAGAGATTTACAGAGGAGAGCTACAGCCTCATGGCTAAGTCCTGAGGCAGCCCCCCACGAACCCCCCCCAGACCCAAGGCCTCCAGACGTTAATCTACACCTCCCTTCCTCATCACTTCTCCTATCGATTTCCTCTTTCTCCCTCTCCCTCGCTCTCTTTCTCTCTCTAGGACACAGCAGGTGCTGCTAACTCATTGGTCAGCAGAAGCAAATGGGAACCTGGCCACAATGGAGAACCAGCCACAGAACAAACACAAAAGAAGAGAAATAAATACATAAATGAACAAATGCATGGGGCGGTGGCTTGTAAGAAAGAAAACGATAAAGAATAAACCCATAAAATCTGTTTAAACCCAGTTTTTAAAACAATATAGTTATGTAATCATGTAGTTAAGTTGGTTTTATACTATACTTTTATACCATTTTTAAAAATGTAATAGTCAATTAAAAACAAAAATTTAAAATATATGATATCGGTCACACTTTATTTTACAGTCCAACTCTTGCTATTAACAAAGCATTAATTATGACTTTTGCCTCAATAAACTCCTAATTTGCTGCTTATTAATAGTTAGTAAACTAGTTGTTAAGTTTAGGTATTGGTTAGGATTAAAGATGTAGAATACGGTCATCATGTAGAATAAAATGCTACTAATTACTAATAATGCTAAACTACTAATTAACAACCATTATGTTAATAATAGGCATGCTAATAAGCAATATTAGCATTAGTGATGATCTGTCCCTGTACTGAAGTGTTATCATAATATCTTTATAAAAACTAAAATTTTCAGGAAGGTTTTTAAATATATTGTCAATGTGAAAAGTATTTTTTATATCATTTCAACAATATGATATTCAACAAACACCATTAATTTAGAGTCACATTTGACCTGAATCAAATTTTCTGATATTTTTAGAGCCTCATACCATATATGTCTTTAATTGGGTAAACATGTGGTAGTAAAATACTATTTTTGAATAAATTAATATGCTGTAATTACCTAACACATTCACATGTCCATAATTCTCTGACTTTGGTTAATGTTCACACCATGACATGCACATAAACAAAGAAAACAGTCTTTTCAGCAAGTGTTTTATTCAAAAATTTCGTTAAATATAAGCTTTTTAATTAAACTTCTTGTTAATATCAAGACATTAAATATATATATATTTTTTTTTCTCAATATTGTACAAGAGAATTGTATTTAAATGAATGTGATAAATGAGGTTAAAAGTAATGAAGTAGTTCAATTATATTTCCTAAAATATGCAAGAATGAGGTTATTAACTACATTTTTTTTGTCATGTAATTTGGAATTAGTAACGGACTACAATTAGTAAGTAATCTACCCAGCACTGGTCAGAATAAGAGTCAAAGGCAGCACAAGAATGAGAATAGTGTACGAGATGATAGCAAAGAGCAGAGGGGATTGTGGGGGCTGAAGAATAAACGATTATGAGGATGATATGGAAAATTCAAACAGACCATGTAGAGAGACTGTATGTATGTTATTAGGAATTTGAAATAGAAATCAGTGAACATACAGACAATGAAAATATAAGCAAGGAAACAGAGATGACAGGTGACATGAAAGTTCCAGCAAACAAGAATAACACATTGCACTGCTTCTTTGTGGATTCAATTATATTAACCCCCCGAAAAACATTATCATTCGAAACTAGATGAAAATCCTCATAACGGCACTTCTGAAGAAGACTTGGGGGGGGAGAAAAAAGGCGGGATTCTCTCACTCCGCTGTGACTGAGCACATCACAGCAAATGGACAAGATCAGTTCTATTCCCCATGAATACACACTATTTTAGAGGAGACACAGGCCACACTCTCACATTTGGTCAGGAAAGGTCTCTCAGCCTTTTCATCAGTGGTAACCCTCAGCTGTGTCCAATCACTCAGAAAATAAAGAGAAAAAGCGAATTCTTTTTCTTTATATAGATATCCCATCACCTTCCTTTCCATCTCACTGACTATTTCTCATTCCTTCTTTGGGGTCCTGTGAGCTGGCAGATGTTGATTATTCTATAAATTCTCTGTTTATCTATTTATCTGTCCACCCTTCTATTGACTCATCACTTCCATTTCAGTGCTGTTGCGTGTGGATAAACAGTCCATATGAGGGAGCGAGAGAGGGAACGGCAGAGAGATTTAAGCCCGAGATCAATGGGAAGTTTCAAAATCAATGCACTAACAACCAGAAAATCAATGAGCTCTAATGAGGATGCCAGTTGAATCCGTCAAAACAATTAAGAGGTGAAGAAATGTTTAACGGGAGTCGCGAGAGGGCTTATGGAGAGAGAGAAAGAGAGCATGAGTGAGTAAGAGAGAGACAAAAAAGAAATGACTAGAAAGATCTGACCTATTATTAATTAATTAAATAACAAAAGCAATCTTGTCTGGCTTGCAGTTATAGTTTGACATGATCTGCACAACATAAGGTTTATTAATTATATCTAAGTGATTTGTTTGCAAAATGTTTCTAGTCAAAAACTCTCTACTTTATCTACGTTCTTCCAGTGTTTTGATGGAGTCCGTCCTGAATGACTCTGTACTGTGACTGAAGGAGGAGGATGGAAAGAAGGGGCTAATTTAGGGTCAATCAATCAATACCACCCACAGTCTCTCTCTCTCTTGTCTTGTTCATTGTTGAAGGCAATCAATAAAAAATCCCACAGCTTGTCAATTGCTGAACATACAACTAATCACATACTCACACACACTGACAAAGCTGCAATTAACCTATTGATTGAGAAGATGTGCAAACACGAGTGCGCACGTCCAAACAAACACTTGTGGGATTGATGTCAGTTAAGGCTAATTTCCTCGTTGTCAACCACAGGTCCCTCTGCGGCTCTGAGAGCCCTTAATCACTCTTCACAAATGCTTCATTTAAGTACAGTTCTAATCATGTTTCTAAACAACAACTTATACTTACTATACTTATTCTACTATGCTATACTTATACTATACTTATTCTCATGCTTATTAAAATAGTTTATCAGATGAAGACTCATTCTTGTTAATAAAGGTGGTTGTAAAAATTATAGCAATTGATAATACAAAATGATAATTCTGTCAATATCTAAACAACCACATGTTGTTTTGACCATGTGTTACTTTCTTTCTTTTGTGGAACTAGAGGTGGACAGTAGAGGGGTGATTAAATGCCCATTTTCCACAAGAATAAACCTCACCGGTTCTTATGAAACCTTAAAATACTTAAACACTTATAGGAACTTAACAGCTGCATAACACACAAGAACGAACCTCATTGGTTCTTACGTCAAGCAAGCATTTGAGCTTCCTCTTGCTATAACTGATGATTAATGTTTATATGTGAATCAAAGCTGTTTTTCATAAACTGATCACGAAGGCTTGGATTAAACCAATCTATTCAATATGAATATTTCTGAAATTCAAACCTGATCTAACAGCAATTCGTACATATTTTACAAGGTGGCTAATTCGTACAAATTCATACGACCTCATTCATACGATTTCTTATAAATTGTACGTATTTTACGAGTTGCCAATTTGTATGAATTTGTAAAAATGACCTAACCCCGCCCCTAAACCTACCCGTCACTTGGTTTTAGACAAATCATACAAAAATTGTACGAGTGAGGTCGTACGAATTAGTATGAATAAGCATTAATTTGGCACCTCGTACAAATTGGTTGTGAGACTGTGTTGGATATTCAAAGTCTTACAATAGTTTCATGTGGGGAAAAGACTAAAATTTTAAGGGTTTGGAGCAGCATGAGTTTTAGTAAATAAATACAAAAACACTTTTTGTGTACTTTTTGGCTGAATTATCCCTTTAGGACCAAAGAGACCTAAAAAAATCCATGTTTTCGGCATCCCAGTGGTTACTGTTAATTCAATAAGGAAATGTAAGTTACTACGAATCACCCAAAACCTGCTTAAAACACTCTTTGCACAAACACGGATGAGAGTTTGAAAACAAAAAAGCCAAAATGATCACTGTGAAGGAGTTACAGAGTCCAATGCCTGAGGGTGGAGTAAAGTTGAAGAGCTCTGCATAACATGATTGGGAAGATGGCACTGAAGAAGGAACCATGTGAAAGTGTAGAATTGAGAATTAACCATTTGTAGCATAGAAGAAGTTTTGGCAGATAAAGTGCTTTTTATTCAAAATAAAAAAAAGAACAACATGGTGTAAATGTAAAAAAAAAATCTTTAAAAAATCTCCAAAAAAGGTGGGGTAGCATTATTCTGCTGGACTGGTTTCAGCTGATGGAAAATGCTAGGAACTTCTTGCGCGTACTTTTATGCACAAATGCACTCTTTGGCACTCTTACAGCTTTGGCAAAACTCTTACAGTATATTACAGCATGCAGAATCCTCCACTGAGATTTAGACTGACCTTTTCTGATTTGTGTAACCCTTTTTTCATTCTGCAAGCTGTGTTTGAAGAAAATGGGTTCCCTCATGTATTACTTCTATGCTTTACAATCAATTTTAATAACTGGAGATATGAAACAACATTAATCATTAATCAAAATTAAGTAATGCAAGAAAAAATGTAACAATACATTGTCTGCTACTTAATAAAAGGTTACAAAAATCATACATATACATACACTGTACATCAATTGTATTCCAAACAAAATGTCAAGGCGATAATATCACCAGTGCAAATGTTCTTTCAAACTTTATTTTTGCAGCAAATATTTAGTAAATATTCATTCTCACCCAGACGGTAAGACATTAGACATGAGTAAACAGACTTATGCAAGGTATAATTGAATTTTTTTTAAAAATAGCTTTTACATCCTTTATTTTCTTGTTGTGGACTCAATTTATTTTAATACAATCTATATTTAATTCGGATTAAGCTCAGTCGAATTGATTGAGGTGTCTACAATAACGGTTTTCAGTCAGTCAAATCCATTTCTAAACAGATGATTAGGATGCATGTAAATGTAGCTATAAAGCGGATAATAACTATAAATAGAGACTAAATGGTGATGGAACATATGCATGGTTTTCTACTCCAGCTCTTGCTTCTGTCCGTTCCTCTACCTCTCAGAAGAATATGTTCTGTGCTAGGTATTAATAAAATGTTTTTTTTTCAATTTTCTAAACACTGCAAAGGGCTGCAAAGATGATTGCAAAAGGTTTTTTTTTCATTCAAACAAAGACCCACTGAATGCAGCAAACCCTTGAAAATGCTTATTTTAATGTGTTTTATGGTTTTGTGGGTATTAGGGGATGAGCATAACATACAAAATATAAATATACAAACAGTGCAAATTCCCCAGGGGACAAATGTTTAAGCAATTTTGGGACGGTCAGGCAGCGAATAAATGAATCTGGACAAAGAAATCTCCCCCAGATTACGTGCTCTTGATCCTACAGTGAAACGAGAGAAAGAAATGAAAAAGAGGCATTTGGGGCTGTGGGGAAGCATCCAGAGATCATTTTTCTCAAATAAGCGTCTGCATCCAGTCCCTTTCATCCCTCTCAGCTGAGAGCCTTGTTTTCAGATTTGCTCAGCCTTCTTTTGCTCTCTCTCCCTTTCTTCATCTCTCACACCCTTTCACATTGCACTTTTCTTATGTTTTGTTTTCTTGGTCATTTTCCTTCTTGTAACAAATGAGTGGCTCGGAATATCTGGACTTGTGCTGGGGGGAAAAAAAAAATCAGTAAGGAGAAAATATAAGATTTTCTCGTCATACACCACCTCAAAAGTAACATTCAGCAGTTAGTATCAGCAGGAAAATCTCAAGAAACAGACAATGTTAAAAAACATCTCTTAAACGCATGATGAAGTGTGTAGAGCATCTTTTATCCTGCGCTATTTGAACAGCAGAGATAAATAAAGAACATCTGGATCATCCGAAGCCCCTGTCAGTGACTACATTGTGCATTAAATAGCACTGTGGTTGTATTGGTGCCATAATGTACTTTTTCCTGTCAGTCAGCCTAGACTTTCATCTTTTCTCCCTACTTTCTACTGTGGTTGTAGATCTAGCATCTAGCAGAATACAGTATATAAGTAAGTGAGAAACACTTCCTTACAGTGTCTTCTCATACCATCATTATTTCTTTGCATGCAGAAATGTTAAATATGCAACCTAACGTCACTGTATTTTTGTGTTACACACACCAGTCCTCAGGTCTTACACTGGCTTCCAGTTATATTTAGTATGGATTTGAAAGTACTTTTACTCATTTATAAATCACTCAATGGCCTAGGACCTAAATACACTGCAGATATACTCTTAAAAACTAAAGGGGCTTCACGGTGCCATAGAAGAACCTTTTTTGTCTAAATGATTCCACAAAGAACTTTTAACATCTGAAGAACCTTTCTGTTCCATGAAAGGCTCCTTGTGGCGAATAAAGGCTCTTCAAATTATTAAAAGGTAAGAAAGAGATGGTTCTTAAAGAACCTTTGACTTGGATTCTTTGTGAAACCAAAAATAGTTCTTCTATGGTCTATAAGATTCTTTAATGTCTTTGAGACTCTCAAGATTATTAATAAGAATTATCTTGTCCCCAGGCTGCATTCACTTGATCAAAAACAGTAAAACAACTGTGTGAATATTCCAAATTTGTATTTACAATTTTGTATTTATTTTGTATTGAAGGACAAAATGTTCAAAAGAACAGCATTTATTTAAAATTGTCGCTTTTGATCGATTTAATGCATCATTGCTGAAGTATTAATAGTATCAATTTCTTTTCATTTTTTAATTTACTGATCCAAAACATTTGACAGCACTGACATGTATAATCAGATCTTCCGTAAACATCATATCTTGGAACAATTAATATTATTTCCTCTCAAAACACTAAATATCAATATAAAACACTACATTATACTTTCCAAACTATATTAACAGCAGACAAATTGTGATTAGTGAGGTCACTTTGTGCGGACAAAAGATTTAATGTAACGTTAATCACAAAATTACAACAATTACATTGTTTCAGATTTTCTTTCCTCATCATTTAAGTGCAAAATCAGAAGTATGCACATTTACTACATCATATTCTTCTTTTGATTCTCATTACTTCATTCCCAATTATTAAGAAACTGTTTTCCAAATACCTAGTCACAAATCAAATAAAACATTCTACTGATTCAGTAAATTAAGAAATTTAAATTAAGATTTCTTAATGATATATGTTTATTGTTTATGATATATTGTTTAATTTATCCATAACCAAACATCAATGCATGTCAAAATATCTATACACCAACACAAAAAAAGTCATTTCAAAAACCAGAAACCAAGAAGTAACGAAAAATCCTCCACACTTCAACCGAAACATCTCGAGTTGTAAAGAAAATTCACCCTAAATACCCCCATCAAAGAGAAAATGCCCACTAAACACCCCATCTCGAGGTAAAAGCCGACTGATTAGGTACCAGCACAGGCCAGATAAAGGGAATGTCAGCCAAACCTGCTGTTCTCCTTCAGCGAGAGAACACACAGATATACCTCTGGATCTGGCCCATGACGAGAGATGGGAGTAATTGCTTAAATGGGTTACGGGATAGGGGCATCCAGACAAAGAAAAAGGTGAGGAAATGACAGCTTAAAAGTGTTTGATATCAGATCTTACAAATCTAAAACACTGAAATCCTGAGAACTTAGAAGAGCAACCGCAGATTAGCATGCTTCAATTAGCACATGTAACAAAAAAAAAAAGCATGTGTTGTGATTGAGAAGACATGTTGTGAGCCCAGCAATAAGCTTGAGCACAAAGGGGCAAACAGACATTTTCGTGAGCTTTTTCATGTCATCTTCCTCACCCTCAGGCTTGCTTGCGTCTTCCTGCTCACTCCTGCATCCTCCCCTGGTCATTGGCTAAGATAAGTAGCTAAACTAAATGGGCCGGACAGCCAGCTCTCTGCTGCCAAGCGCAGGTCACATATGAAATTGCACCCCCACTCACACCCCTATCATCAGCCCTGGTGGCCCCCACCCGGCACCCCGCTGGGGCTTCAAGAGCGCCCATCAGCCCTGATTCTCTACTAACCCTCAATACCTGAGGGTGAACATGGCCAAATGCAGGTGTTTAAACCTCAATCTTGGGTTATAGTGGAAATGCGTGTGAATGCATACGAAATACAGAAGAGTTCATCTACAGCAGCTGGAGATACAAGAACACCACGGAGCTGGGGTGAAGATGAGGGTCAAAGGTTAACTTTTCTTTTGTGTAGGTGCGCCTGAAGCAAATGGAGAATACATTTGGAAACGAAAATGGGACAACAAATTTGTGTGTTTTATAACCAGCTCTGTAGCTATCTTTTTACCCTTTGCCTTTGGCTTGGGCTCTCTGTTTTCCCCTTCTACTATCACTTACTATATTCCTTTGAATCCTTCCCCATCCTCGCATGACCCCAGGGTCATTCAAAAGGGCAAGGTCGTCCGTCTGGGGTTGAGTTTGAACTCTGACCCTCTCGTCTCATCGGGTTCTAAACACACGCGCACATTCATAAACGGCACGCGTGCCCTTCTGTGTATTATTCTGGTCATCTTGATTCTTTCAACAGTCACATGAGCAACAACAAAATAGAGCTGCAACCAGACCGGCCACACATTCAAACCAGGAGCAAAAGTCACAATTGTAAAGGTTACAGCAACCGCCACAATTTATTAGCTGCTGTTATTAAGGTTTCGCCAGATGGATTTTACAGCTGCCAACGCGGAAAGGCCAATAATGTCTGATTTATGTCATCTAAATAAAAGAAATGAATTTGAAAATGAAACACTTTCCACTGAAACTTCTCTAAAATGCCTTAATTTCAAGAAAAATAAATTATTCAGCACATCAATGATTACTTTCTGGAAGAAAAAAAAATAAGCCATGTGTTATTGTGCCTTCTATCAATTAATATCTGAGGAATTAGTATTAGTAAATACAAAAGAGATCACATCTTTGATATATAATATATAGTAGAATAATACTTACATTTTTAGAAAGAGAAAATGTTATCTGTAAAACACTTTGTATTTTTTAAGTGAATATGAGGACCCGTCTTTGAATTAGCATCAGTATGGACATATGCTTTTGATAGCATCATATTTCTGAAGAAAAAAAAAAACTGCCTGTGGTTTTGTTCTTTTGTAAGAGGAAAATTGGATAGGGCCATAATGCTCCATCTCTGTCCGTTTTAATTGCACCGGTGGTCGTTTGGCCTTTGACCCACGGGGTCGTGAGTTACGCTGACAGCTGCTTATGAAAAATCCCAAGATTGATACCGGACACTAAATATCTGCGGGGCAGGTTTTTATAGCTAATAATAATAATAATAATAATACGAACATACTAAAGTGTGCATTTTAAATAAGTGATATAAACATCTGTCGCGAATTTCGACGACATAAATGATCCGAGCGATATTGAGGATCTCTCTATGAAGACCAGTCCTTTTCTAAAACAAGAAGAAAACATCCTGGCCGCAAATATCTTCCTGCTCTCACCATGGAATTTAAGCCAAAAATAAAATAGAAATGATCTCACATATAGGATACTAATTTGAAATAAAATCCTAGATAGGTATTAATTGATTGATTTTGTATGTTTGTATGTAAGCTAATGTATGAACAGCACACGTGAGCCATCGATTTGTTAGTTGATAGTTTTAGGTGAAATGCGACTTGGATGGTACTACTATAGGCTAAACAACAATAAAATCGTCGGATTTAGCAAAATCATGTAGAAATTCAGATAATAAGATTATTATTCGTGTATTTTATTCTGTTTATTAAACGAGTTTATCGCTGTTTTAAGCGCTGTAATTATGTTTGTGTGTTCTTCTCTTATTCGTTGGTTATGACATGAATATAATGTCGATAATAGGCCTATTACTAATTTGCATGGTATCAAAAACATCATTTTGCAAGAGCTGCTAATTGAAATGTTAGTCTATTAACGACACATGAGAGATTTATTCTCGTCTCCACGGAAACTGCATTGATATTAATTGAAGGATATTTTGCAGCATATATGAACCTTTTACCAATAGGTTTTTTACTATTTCAAATTGTAAACGTAGCCTAATATTTCTATTGCATCACTGAAAAAATGTCAAGACAGTTTTACCCTAAAAACGCGCTCAAGGGAAATATTTATTTGAATAACTGGTGCATACAAAAGCATTTCTTCGATAAGCATCGCTTAATTTGCGTTTTAATTGAATTAACATCAATATAAACGCTAATCTGTAAGGTTTTATGATTGTATGTAATGCTCAGCAATTTGCATATCAGCTAAACTCGGGTTTATGTAGTTATTTAAAATAATAAAATCTGGTGTATTAAGTAAAAAAAAAAAAAGTCTGGTTACATCTGCAACATGACAAAACACGTGACAATTATCTGTTAACAATAGTCAATAATTGTTATTAATTCAAGTGCTGTAATGCAAAGATAACATTTACATGCTCAAATAGAAATCTGGCTATTTACACTATCTACAGATTGAAATAATTTAAGAAATACATCTCTAAATTACCTGTAGTTAAAGGAAACAACGAGGACGTGTTATCGCAATAGAGACATGCAGAAACGTGTTGATGTTTATTAGGCCATTATTCAGAACAGGTATTTTCATATGCATATTTGACTGGATTATTTTCGTGATTTGTATTATGTATTTTACCGCAGGCCTAATTCAAAAACTAAAACGAGTAAATGCGTGGAAACTTCACTTTTGTGAAATGTTTCAGTTGATATGAACGCTAAACAGAAGGCTATCTGTTATACAGTCCTTGTAAAATAAGTAAACTGTGTATTCTTAATAACACGCGAATTCTGTTTTCAGTTAATAGACCTATAGCTTACGTCTTTACTAAAATCATAATGCAGGGTTGATTTATGCACTAATTTTAAAGAGATATGTGTCTTCAAAGCCTCATTAAAAATTTTCATGGAAAAAATCAAGCCTAAAAATAGCCTGCAAATGCCTCTAATATTTCAACACTTTTACACTAAAGATGACCAGGTCCTAATGGTTCTCACAAATTCTGCATCATGGTAAAACTCCCAAATATGGCCTCAATAATGAGTCCTGAACATTTAATGACATCGCAGCCTATCTTCAGATACGGCAAGAGGTTGAGAAGAGGTTGACGTGTGGCGTTACTCTGTAGCCAATAAAAGTACATGTGCCTGTGTATCATCCATGAAACGTGAGAGCACATATATACAGTGAGTCAGGCTCTTCAAATATTTGATGGCCCATCTCCACTATGTAAACTTATAAGAGAACGTCTCCACCTTTCTGTCCATCCCTACAAACCCATACCTACAAAAAGCAAGCAAGCAAGAAAGAAATGTTCACTGTTAATAAAGTCACGTCGAAACACGTTTGTTTGTTTGTTTGTTTGTTTACCCACGAAAAAGGTTGTGGCATCTCCGCGCGCTTCTCGTCGTCACCAACGCGTACAGATTATATATTAAAGGATCTGTTGGAATGAAACAGCCTCTTTACAGCATCGTAAATGTTTTGTCCGGTCGGCTGATAGAATCGCAAACATGTAGGCTATAGTTTAGCGTCATAAGCCACGGAGAAAGTGACCAAGCGGTCGCGCACGGACAAGAAGAGCGAAAAGAACGGAGCCCAGAAATGTGTGAACAGGTTTCTTCCTTCTGTGGCTTTTCCCTAGCGCTGGCCGCCCTTTTAAAGCCAAAATCTCCACCTCTTAATTGATTTTCTCATAATTAACTCAGTCTGCGCATCGATTTTCCCCTCAGCGGAGATTCAGGCTGTGTGGCGGCGGACACTAACGGAGGCCGCGTGATGGTGTTATTACAACGCTGTTATCAAGGATAGGCCGCCAAACAAATATCGACCACACTGATTACAAAGCTTCCCAAAGGAGTAAACACTATGTCCAGATTTTCCACAAGTCAAGAGACAAAGCAGAAGCTCGCGCGTAACCGCTCACAATTAGGCTAGTCCACAGAAATCAAGGAAATGTTAGCATACCATCACAACAAAGCCATTTAAAAAAAGCTGGAATAGTGTTGAAACATTTTAACCTAAATTTTGCAAACGTTCATCAATAACTGCAAAATAAAGCCTTGCAGGCCTATTACATTAGCCACACGGCAGGCTATTTCAATTTAGCGATAAAAAAGAGTTTAGGTGAAAGAATTTCGCACACATACAGTAGCCTATATATTCCTCCCTTATCATCATAATCGCTAATGGTCGGCACTTTCAAAACAAACAGCAGAAATTGCCCCCCAAAAAAGCTTATCAGAACCTTTGCTTCATTCATGGTGGCAGAGAGCTGTGCATTTATCATCGCGCGACAATCTGAACATCGCAAGGTGTTCGCAGGAGCACGACTGTAAAACACGAGGGCATGCATATTTCACAGGGCGATCTCAGCTGGGCAAATCAAATATTCCCGCGATGCCCTGCGCCAATTACAGCATGCACAGAAACACAAGCACGGACATCGAGAGAGGGTTGTCTCATGAGTTCATTTCTATCTAATCAATAAAAGTAAACCCCGGGTCCGAGCAAGAAATCATTGCAGGCAATAACCCTGTCCGCCTCTGTCCTGCTCGCTCTGAGCGGGACGGGTTTAAACGAGACGGGACAACTTTAGCGTGAATCGTTTTGATGGCATATAACGGCAGACAGTACAAACAAATAGAAAAATTGAGCGAGCGAGTGAAGTAGAAGGATGACGTCATGGTATAGAAAAGTTATAGCTGCATACGTAAAAGAATAAATGTATGAAGCTGTGAGTTTGTTTACACAACATTACCAGCGTTTCCATCGATGACGAACGCGGCAGTCTGCGTCACGCCAAGAGCTGCTCGGACACCGAAAAGAGTCGGACACAGCAAAACGGGGGATAGAGGCCAGATATTTTGGGGGTGGTTTGGTTATGGGGGGGGGGATCGGGTGAGGAGCCTGAATTTGAAATTAGGGGCGAAAGGTGAGGGGGTCGGGGGTGTGCTCGTGCGCAAATCCTTCATGTGTCTCGCGCTACCTCCAGCGGTTTCCATGACTACGCGTTGACCTCAGGCGCTGAAAAGCGCATCTGTATGGGCGAGGAATGAGAGAGAAGAAACAGAAATGTTTCGAGTGTAGATTTCAATCTTCATTTCCCCGTATTTCTTCGATTACTTCAGTAAATGTTTTGCGTAGGCTTTATTAAGATTTATTAAACATATAGCTGCCATCTACTGGGGAAATACTGGATGACACAAAGCGCGGTGAAGGCTCGGAGTAGGCCTCTCTTCAAAACACTTGTGCTCTAAGCAAACTAGTATGGACACACAGTTACATTTAAACCCTTTAATTAGTTATGAATGAATAGTAACATTTACAGCTGCGTTTAATGCATTTTCTCCCATAAGAATATCAAAGTCAATAGACACGCCTCAATTCTTCAGCACCACGGACAGAGCCCTAACTAAACGACTCCCCTAGTCCTAAATATTATTTTTCCCCAACAATACTTAAAAATCTCAGTTCAAGAGAAAGGTTTGGTCTTGCTGTTAAGTTAGTAGAAGCTCAAACCTTGTGAGCCAACAATTCTTTAAACGCAGAGACCATTAAGTCCAGTGATTAGCTTCTGTTAAGAAAAAAGAAAATATGAACATCTGAATTATGTACAAATAATAATTTAAAATCAGTGCACAAGAAAAAACTGATAAACAATAACTATTAAAAATTATTTCACAATTTATGCAAGTCAAATATGTTGCCTTCATTCAACTACACACTGCTTGCACATTATATAATGTATATTTTGTGTTAAATATATTCATATATAATGATATGTTCACAAATTAACTGGAAAAAACAGCAATATTTATAGGAATCCACCCAAGGGATTTGGCTGAACCAATTTCCTAAAGAAATTCCAAAACTGAAATTAAACACCTCAGCACACAGTATCAGAAAGACGATTATTTTATTATATAGTTACATAAATTAAAGGTACATATTCCAAAACAATATCAAGTAATATCATTTTAAACAAAAACATGAAAACACAAAAGCGTTCAATGTTTCACTCCCAATTCACTTACATCAGTAACATGACAGGAACTACCTCTGAATACCTCAGAACTTTTATCTTCTTTGCTTTTTTGTCATAAGAGTACACATATAACAAAAAGGTCAACGCATTCTTTTTTTATAAGAACACACTAGTCCAGAAACATGACTAGATGTTAATCCAATTGTGTGTCAAGGCTGGTGTCAACTAATTATAATTAACAATCATTTTTCTATCATCAATTTACAAAGGCATCGAAAGGCCTTGAAAATCCATGACCTTATTTCTGAGACAAATAACAGATGTTGGGACACATGTAATCTCACAGTGGCGCACACTGTAGAAAGTCCTTCTTGTAAAAAAAAGCAGAGTTAATCTCTGTTCCATCTTGTGGTATTTCCCCATCCTCAATACAGCTTCAAATTTGGCAACTCTCTGATAGATTTGTTTCAGTCTGGTACTGTATGAAGGATTTCCAAAGTTATCCAAGTTGACTTTTATAAGCAGTACAACAGAGCACTCTGGAGCAGTTCAATTACACAACATATTAAACGGTCCAGTGGTGGAAGAGCACATTTGTTCATCTGAAGCACTGTTACCAGCCCAAACTCTTAACAATTAAATTACCATCCAGTCTTTCAAAACCTTTTCAAACAGGAGATATAATAAAAATCCTGACATAATATTTTTGTTAACTATTCATTTGAATGTTTATTTATCATTGTTTAACTTGTATATCCTTTTGGGTTACATATTTGTTGTGTATTCCCATCATTCCTCTTTAATCAGAGATTATTTTAAATTTCCCAAACAAAGGTAAACGCATAACTTGAATTCAATGGTTCATTTTATGTCATCACATTTGGAAAAAAAACTTCTATCCACATACCACCTGTGGCAGACCAAGTGGTACAGACACAGAACCTCCATCTTTTGTTTTCTATCGGTGTGTATTTGTCCATGTTTAAACTGACCTGCAGCAGGGAGAGAGAGAGAGATAGTCCTACATCTGAACCTAGCCTCTGAACACTCAAGAATCATTTTTGCTTCAGAAACAGTGAGTGTCCAACAAAACGGCCACCCAGTTTAATCTAGACTATTCCAGCAGGCTCTCCTTCTCAGGGTCACCAACACTCAATGGGCACTGAAATAAAAAGGCAAAACATCTTCATCCATCTTAGTTGAAGGTCCCAAGTGAAACTGACATTTCTCAGGGCCTGTGAAGGAAACATGGAATACATTACTTCATACATATAGAAATAAAATATACAGGTCCTTTTCAAAAAATTAGCATATTGTGATAAAGTTCATTATTTTCTGTAATGTACTGATAAACATT
>JAUMHE010002568.1:0-17132 GCA_032359235.1 Enteromius mattozi | reverse complement strand
CTGTCTTTTCAGAACATACCTCCCCGATGCAGTCCGAGCCGATGCTGGACAGTCCGTTTAAGACCAGACCTAATCCGAGTCAATGACAACTAAACCCAAGAAGAGCAAAGCCCTACGAGGGGCAACTAAACCAAGGCTTCATGCTCCACTACTTAAGGGCGAAAACAAGCTGCAAGACGTTTTAGACCTTTGCAAGATCGTTGACATGCCTTTATTACCTTGGCAGGAGTTTGTCCTCAAGGACATGCTCACAGTCGATAAGAAGGGCATGTGGGTACGCAAGACAAACCTCATATTGGTAGCCAGACAGAACGGCAAGACTCACTTGGCCAGAATGCTTATCTTGGCTCACCTTCTCAAGTGGAATACCAATGTCCTAATCATGAGCTCGAACAGAAGCATGGCTTTAGATACCTTCAGACAAGTAACTCACCTATTGGAGACAAATGACCACCTTAAAGGATTCGTCAAACAGATCAGACACGCCAACGGCACAGAGTCAATTGAGATGCTATCTGGAGCAAGGCTTGATGTTGTGGCAGCAACTAGAGACGGCAGTCGAGGCAGATCAGTCAATGGATTGCTCTACATCGACGAAGTTCGAGAGATCACTGAAGAAGGATTTAGAGCTGCAACTCCTACAACTAGAGCTCACCCAAATTCTCAGACGCTTCTTACCTCTAATGCAGGAGACGCTTTCAGCACTGTACTCAACAACTTACGAGAGAGAGCGATCGACTACCCGCCCAAGTCTTTTGGATTCTATGAATATTCAGCCCCTCAATACTGCAAGATAGACGATCGCAATGCATGGGCTTTGGCTAACCCCTCAATGGGGTACACCATCACTGAGGAAGCGATTGAAGAAGCGATTGCGACTTCACCGATTGAAAACACTCGCACAGAGACTCTATGCCAATGGATCGACTCCCTAAGCAGCCCTTGGCCTCACGGCATCCTCGAAGAGACGTCAGATAGCACTCTGGAGATGGCTGTGGGGGCATATACAGTCTTTGGATTCGATGTTAGTCCTTCAAGGCGTAACGGCTCACTTATTGCTGGTCAGTTGCTCCCAGATGGCAGAATCGGCATCGGGATCTTAGAGACTTACAGCTCTCAAGTGGCAATTGACGAACTGAAGATGGCTGCATCTATTAAGGCTTGGTGCGATATCTATAAGCCTCGATTGGTTTGCTTTGACAAGTACGCAACCCAAACAATCGCAGATCGCCTTCATAACTCCGGCGTTATAGTCGAGGATGTATCAGGCCAGCAGTTCTATAAAGCCTGTGGAGACCTTTTAGAAGGCTTGGTCAATCATCGTGTGGTTCACAATGGACAGGCAGAGTTCATCCAGCAGATGAATAACTGTGCTGCTAAGGTCAATGATTCGGCTTGGCGTATTATCAAGCGAAAGTCAGCCGGTGACATTTCAGCCCCTATTGGCATTGCCATGGCTGTCAGCAAGTTAATGATCCCTCAACCTAAGCCTCAGATTTACATCTAGACACGCCCTAGCATATTGTCTAATTACTTGACAAATGCTATACTTTCTGACTATGGGTATATTTTCGCGAGCAGAGTCCAAAACTAATAAGCCTTCTGTCCTAGCGCAGTATGCCCCTCAAAACTTAAATGATCCTTACACTTACAGTTATTTCACAGATGTAAGTCGATCTTCAGCTCTAACAGTTCCATCCGTAGTTCGCTCACGCAATCTTATTGCTGGCACTATTGCTTCAATGCCTTTAGAGCTTTACCGCAAGTCAACTGGTGAAGAATTAGGCAAGCCAATTTGGATGGATCAACCTTGCTTCAATCAACCGCGTTCAGTAACTATTGCTTACACAGTTGACAACCTTTTATTCTTTGGCGTTAGTTACTGGATGGTAACAGAGCGTTATCAGGAAGATGGCCGCCCTGCTCGCTTTGAGTGGTTAGCACATCATCGCGTTACTCCTCAATATTCTAAAGATGCGCAATCTATTGAAGGCTATCTAGTTGATGGCATTGCTGTGTCAATGACTGACATGGTTACATTCCAAGCATTGTCTGACGGCATTCTTTCAATGGGTGGTCGAGTTCTTCAAGCTGCAATTGACTTAGAACGTTCAGCACAGATCGCAGCATCAACTCCTATGGCTACTGGTTACATCAAGAACACCGGTGCAGATCTTGATCCTAAAGAAGTTCAAGGATTACTTTCAGCATGGAAGGCAGCGCGACAAAATCGCAGCACTGCTTTTTTAAGTTCTACTTTGGAATATAACCCAGCTTCATTCTCACCTAAAGACATGATGTACAACGAAGCAAAGCAAGACTATGCGACACAGATTGCCCGTCTTTGCAATGTTGATGCCTTCTATCTTTCAGCAGATGCTAATAACTCAATGACTTATTCAAACTTGCTTGATTCTCGTAAGCAGTTTGTCTCACTAACTTTGCAACCTTTCATTTCTGCTATTGAAGATCGCTTGTCAATGAACGACATAACTGCTAACGGCAATGAAGTTCGCTTTGATTTAGATCATTCATTCCTTCGCGCTAATCCGATGGATGAGTTGCTAGTAATCGAAAAGATGTTGGCTCTAGGTCTGATCACAATTGAACAGGCTATGGAAATGACTGACTTAACACCTAATGGAAGCGAAGGCATGTAATGGAAAATCAGATCCTTACCTTCTCTGCTGAACTGACTGCCAATGTAGAAGAACGCACAATCTCTGGCAAGATCGTTCCAGCGGGAACAGGCGAAGTAGGTAACACTTCTGCCGGTCGAGTGGTTTTCGAAAAGGGTGCTATTGCACTCCCAGAAGATCCAAAGACAATCAAACTACTTAATCAGCATGACATGAAGCAGCCATTGGGCAAAGCGACTTCTTTCACAGTTGATGAAGATGGTATTTACGCATCATTCAAGATCAGCCGTTCTAATCGCGGCACAGAGGCTTTGATCCTTGCTGAAGAAGGATTGCAATCTGGTCTTTCAGTAGGCGTAGAAGTAATCAAAGCAAAAAACAAACTTGGCGTAATGCATGTAACAGCAGCCAAGTTATTTGAAGTTTCATTGGTAACAGAGCCAGCCTTTAAGTCTGCTCAAGTTGTCAATGTCGCGGCTGAGGAAACTCCAGAAGTCGTAGAAGAAATCACACCAACAGAAAGCGAGACAGCTGTGGAGAATACTCCAGAGACAGTTGCAGCACCAGTAGAGGCAGCAGCGGTTGAAGCTGCTCGTCCAACTGTTGCAGTGACTAACGTTCGTGAGCGCGTTGCGCCACTAACAGCAGGACAATATCTAGAAGCTAACATCAAGGCAGCAATGGGCGATGACGAAGCTCGTCGTGTAGTTCGCGCAGCAGATGACACATCAACAAACACAGGTCTTTCTTTGCCTCAGCACATGGCAGAGTTCGCAACAAACACAATCGGCGGCCGTCCGGCAGTGGATGCAGTAAGTAAGGGAGTCTTGCCTTCAAGCGGCATGTCCTTTACACTTCCAAAGATCTCAACTGCTCCAACAATCACACTAGAGGCTGAAAACGGCGCACTTGGTGGAACTGAAATGGCAAGCTCATACATCACTGTTGATGTTAAGAAGGCAGCCGGAATCCAGACTATCAGCTGGGAGCTTTTAGATCGCAGTTCTCCTGCATTTTATGACCAACTAATCCGTGAGCTAAATGATGCGTACGCTAAGTACACTGACACAGCAATGGTTGCAGCGTTCACAGCTTCAGGCACAGCAGCATCAACACAGGCTGGCACAATCGCTGGTCTAAAAGCATTCATTGCTAAGGAAGTTCCAGCGGCTTACGCAGCTTCAGGCAAGTTCGCTACAAACCTTGTTGCTAACACAGCATGGTGGGAGACAATCCTTGGTGCAGATGACACAACAAACCGCCCACTGTTCACAGCGGCTCAGCCACAGAACGCTCCGGGAAATGTTTCAGGTCAGAGCATCACAGGTCAGGTTCTAGGACTTAACCTTTCAGTTGATCCACACATGACAGTAACTACTTTGATTGACGAGTCAGCGTTTATCGTTGCTCCAGAATCATTCCGTTATTACGAAGCACCAAAGACAACCCTTCAGGTTCAGGCTTTGGCTAATGGACAGCTACAGGTTGCTGTCTATGGTTACTACGCAATCGCACCAATCTTTGGTGGCGGTGTTCGTCGTTTCAACCTTACTTAATTAGTAAGAGTTACTAAGTCGCTAGAGGGGGCATAGCCCTTGCCCCCTCTAGTCTTTAGAAGGGAAAACAAATGTCAGTTTGTACAGTATCAGAACTCCGATCTGCTCTCGGTGTAGGTACGTTGTACCCAGACGCAACCCTTCAATCAGTGTGCGATGCAGTAGATACTTTGCTTCTGCCGATGTTATGGAATAACGATAACTTTAATATCGCACATTCAGCTGATGATGATCAGCGCACTCTTTACTTTGAAAATGATGTAACTGGCCAATTTTATGTTGGTCAAGCCATCGTTGTTTCAGCCAACGATTCACTCTTTGACGGCACTTATACAGTCAACGCCGTATCTGGTAACACAATTACTTATACACATGAAGAAGGCGGAAGAGAACGCCCTTATCATCTTGTTATTCCTTATGGCATGGTGGACGCACAAGATTCAACTGATTGGTCTTTAGATCCAGCAGTTCAAGAAGCGGCTTTAATGCTAGCTGTTGATATCTGGCAAGCCCGCCAAACAAGCAACTCAGGCGGCGTATCACCAGATTTCCAGCCCTCTCCTTATCGTATGGGTAATACCCTTATGGCAAGGGTTCGAGGTTTGATCGCGCATGCACTAGACCCTCGTTCGATGGTGGGATAATGTCTATTGCTATCACTGAACTGCGCACCACTTTAGCAACTGCCTTAGTTGATGATTCCAAGTGGCAGACCTTTGCTTTTCCCCCTGCAACTATCATGGCTAACTCGGTCATCGTTACTCCAGATGATCCTTATCTAGCCCCTAGTAACAATCACTATTCTTCCATCTCACCGATGGCTAACTTTAAGATCATCATGACTGTTCCAATGTTTGACAATGAAGGCAATCTTCAAGGCATCGAGGACACAGTTGTTAGCGTATTCAATCTGCTCGATGAGTCATCTCTATCTTTCAATGTTGGTACAGTCTCAGCACCTAGCGTTCTTAACGCTGCTTCTGGTGATTTGCTAACATGTGAAATGTCCGTATCTATCCTAACAAGTTGGAGCTAATATGTCAGAGCTAACACCAGAGGATTTGGCCTTCTTGAAGAAGATCGGTCAGATCAAAGAAACACCAAAGCCAGTAACCAAGAAAGAAGAGGAATAAACAATGGCTATTTTCCTAAATAACAATGTAGGGTTCAAGCTCAATAGCGTTGACCTCTCAGATCACGTCACTTCAATTACAATCAACCGACAGGCTGATCAAATCGAAGTTACAGCAATGGGTGACACAGCACACAAGTTCGTAACAGGCTTGGAAGCATCAAGCATCACAGTATCATTCTTGAACGACACAGCATCAGCATCGGTGTTGCAGACACTACAAGATAACTGGGGAACTACAGTTCCAGTATCTATGATCCAGCAAAAGGGAACTGCTGTATCAGCTGCAAATAAGACTTATGCAACAACAGTTCTAATTGACAATGTAACCGATATCAACGGCGCAGTAGGCGATGAAGGAACTATTGACATTACATTTACATGTAACTCAAAGATCGTTCCATCTTCTTCAACAGCGTTCTAATCTAAAGAAAAGGGCTAACAATGAAACTCAAGGTAACACGCACAGGCGGAGCGGTAAGCGAATACGAAATCTCACCAGCGGTCAAGGCCGCGTTTGAACTTCACTTTAAGGAAGGCTTTGTGGCCAGACTTCGGGAGAAGGAGATGGAGACTGACGGCTATTGGATTGCTTGGGAATGCATCCGACGATCAGGCGAAACAGTCAAGCCTTTCGGGCCTGAGTTCATTGAAACTTTAGAAGATGTCGAAGTTATAGCAGATCAACCTTTAGGTTAAGGCGCGATTCTTTTCTCTATCTCGTGGCAGTCATGAGCTGTGAGACAGGCATCGCGCCTCAAACCTTAATGGAGTTACCGACTCCGATGTTTGACATGATGATCAAAGTACTTAAAGAGAGAGCAAAAGAGGCTAAAGGTGAAAATCGAAATACAGAGCAACGCTCAGTTTCGTAAAGCCCTGCGCCGCTTTGCCCCTGATCTAGACAAGATCCTCAAGAAGGAAATGGCGGCGGCTTTGCGTCCTGTTGTCAGACAGGCTAGAGGCTATGTACCATCAGAAGCCCCTCTAAGTGGATGGGCCGGTCGATCTTTCAGTGAGGGTAAGTTTCCTACTTACAACGCTTCAATCGTTAAGTCAAAAATTGGTTACACACTAAGTCCATCAAAGCCAAATAAGAGTGGCTTTACTTCCATGGCAACTGTTTTTAATAACTCACGAGCTGGCGCGATCTATGAGTCTGCTGGTCGCAATGGAGCACAAGGTCAACCTTGGGTTGGCCCTAAAGGCCCAGCAGGGCATAAATATTCACATTCTAACAACCCTAAAGCGGGTCAGCAGTTTATTGCCGCAATGCCTGAACTTACTGGCAGCCTAAAGGGTCGCGGTCGTTTGATCTATCGCGCTTGGGCTGAGAATAAAGGAGTTGCCGAGGGTGCTGTCAGAAAAGCAATTTCCAAGGCTGAGTTGCAGTTAGTAGCAAGATCCAAGAAAGATAAGTTGAGGAGAGTCGCATGAGCCAGAAGTTCTTTGAAGAGATCCTCATTGGCTCAAGACTTGATGCCAAAGGCTTTAAGCAAGCCGAGACTGCACTTAATAAACTTAACAAAACAACAAAGAGCCTTGCTGCTGGTCTAGGCCTTGCCTTTGGTGCTCGCGCTGTTGCTCAATATGGCAAGAAGTCAGTTGCAGCATTTATGGCTGATGAGAAAGCTGCTAAATCTCTATCGGTTGCATTGACTAACCTAAATCAAAGTTTCGCCGATCCTATTGTTAAGGATTTCATTTCATCCCTTGAACGTCAATATGGCGTTCTTGATGACTATCTACGCCCTGCTTATCAGAAGTTGTTGCAGACTACTGGCTCATATATTGAGGCACAGAAGTTGCTCAAGGTTGCTCTGGATCTTGCTGCATCATCGGGCCAAGATGTTGTTACTGTTTCAGCAGACCTTTCAAAGGCATACGCTGGCAATACACGCGGACTTCTAAAGTACAACTTAGGATTATCTAAGACTGAACTTCAGCAGATGAGTTTCAACCAAGTAATTGACCAAGCCGCTATGGTCACAGGCGGTCAGGCTTCAGCTGCACTTGACACTTATGCAGGAAAGATGGGGTTGTTGCAAGTTGCTGCGGCTAACGCTTCTGAGACTATCGGTAAGGGTTTAGTTCAAGCTCTAGCAGAACTTGGCGGCGATGGCGGACTTCCTAAGACAATCAAAATGATTGACGCTCTAGCTTCTGGCATTTCAGATGCAATCATCGGATTTGGTCGTTTGATTCATATCACTGGCATGTTCTTGGGCGGAACTACTAAGAAGGAACTTGATGCTTACGTCAAGTCTTATCGGGCAACCGATGCCAAAGAACGCCGTCAATATGGCGGTATCTATGCAACTCAATATCAAGAGCAAGCATCAAAAAGCATTCAAACAAATGCTATTAAGGCTAATACAGCAGCCGTTAAGAAGTTGACAGATAAGTTTGATATCAAGAAGGCTGGTATCACTGCTGCCCTTGCTAACCCTAATATCTCAAGTGACACTGCAACACGCCTTCGAGGACTTCTAGCAATTGAAAATGGTGACACTGCTGCTTCAATCAAGTATGGCAACGCGGTCAAGCCTAACGCTTCGATGGCTTCGCCTAACGCCACTGTGGTCAATGTTTACCCTCAAGGCAATGTTCTTACTGAGCAGGATCTGATCACTTCTATCCAGAACGGCATTGAACGCAACTTCTATCGCCAATATGGGGTGGGAGCGTTTGATAGATAATGGCTGCTTATGATGGCACAACCGCGCCAACCATTGCGGTTCAATTCTTAAAGTCTGGCACTTGGACTACTGTTACTGCTGCCGATGTATTGACAACAAACATTCGTCGAGGCCGTAGCCGTCAAGATCAACGCGACTCTTCTGGTACTTGCACGATCCAGTTCAACAACTCTTCAGGTTATTATGACCCAGACTACACAGGATCGGGCAGTCCTTGGGTTGTCTCTGGAGCTTCTATCCTTAGAGCAGGATTACAGATGCGAGTTGTGGCCACATGGTCTGCAACTGCTTACACTCTTTACCAAGGCTTCTTAGACAACAATGTCGTCAATCAAGGAAACATCCCACTAGCGACAATGCAGTTCGTGGATGGCATTGCTGTCATCGCAGAAGGCTGGGCCCCTAACCTAGCAACTGCCGCCTATGCTGAGACTGCTGCTATACGCGTAGGGCGTATGCTTGACTATGCTGGCTGGGATGCCTCTGCAAGGTCACTGACTGGCTCTACAAGCCTTTTGAGCACTGGTCAGGGTAGAACATGCATGCAGATGATCTATCAGTGCATGGACAGTATTGCAGGGCGTTTCTATATCTCACGCTCAGGCGTAGCAACATTAGTTCCACTAGCTGACAAGTTTAGCCGTCCAACACAAATGCTATTTAGTGACAACGGCGCAGCTTACTCAATCAAGTATGACGCAATTGCTACCAATCCGGGAACGCAATACGTCATCAACAAAGCCATTGTCACACGTGGAGCAAATCTGCAATATACATCCACATATAATCCAAGCGTGACTTCTTATGGAGTCAAGGCGGTTGAGTTGGATGCGCCAGTATCTACAAACTCCAATGCATCAAACCTTGCTCTTTATACTTCACGCTATATGGCAACACCTACGACCTATGTAGAAGGAATCCAATTCTCAGCAATTGGCTTGAGCACACTTTATCCAGACTTCTTAGCAACTGAGTTAGGAGATCAAGTGAGCGTTCAGCGCACTACTTATGACGGCCGTTCGGTTCAATGGAACTTAGTGATCGAGGGCATGACCCACAGCATCACCAAGAATAACTGGCTCGTTGGCTTGACTACTTCATCAATCAACCCTTACTCGATAACGATCTAACATGCCTCTTTGTCCTCAGATAACTAATACGCCAATCACGGTCACACAGACTGCTGACTTCACTGTCACATCTGTCACCCCTATCACTCCAGCGACTACAGCTGACACTGGAAGCCTTCAGACACAGATCACAACTGCACAGGCAACAGCCGATGGCAAGAACAAAGTCACTTATTCAACTTCTTCGCCTAGCGGCTCTGGCACAAATGTCGGTGATATCTGGTGGCAGTACTCGGCTGGAATCATTATTGGGCAATGGTCATGGACTGGAGCTTCTTGGGCTTCAAGCCCTATCGGCAACGCAGTCATTGCCAATATAGATGCAGGAAAGATCACTGCTGGAATCATCTCTGGTATTGAGTACAACAACGGCTCTGGAACATTCCGAGTCACTCCAGCGGGTGCATTGACTGCTTCAAGTGCGAACATCACTGGAACGATCACCTCTACTGCCGGAACTATTGGTGGCTTTACTATTGCCTCAACCTATCTAAGCGGATCAGGCGGCTTCACTCTTAACTCCAGCGGTCAGATTGACGGCGGAAGTGGCAACACTATCTTTTATGGCAAGGGTAACTTTGGCGGAGGTACTGCTGGCTCGGAAACCTTGATCGTGACTGGCGCATCAAACTTCAATGGTGCTCTAACTGGCTTGGCTATAACCGCCAATGGCGATCTTTACGCTGCTGGTCATAGCACTACTGCCAATGCTGCCAACGGGTATGTCTTTACAACAGGCGGTCGTATTGCTCGATCAACTGCTTCATCTGAACGCTATAAAGAGAACATTGTAGATATCGCTTCAGTTCCAGAATTAGACCCTAAGAAGCTGCTAGATCTTCCAGTTAGAGCCTTTAGTTACAAAGAAGGCGAACTGCCTGAAACTGATGATCGCTACAAGACTTTAATTCCGGGCTTCATCGCTGAAGAAGTTGATGCAATTTATCCAGTCGCAGCAGATTATGTTGACGGCCCAGAATCATGGAATGACAGAATGATCGTCCCTGCTTTGCTATCATTGGTTCAAGATTTATACAAGCGTGTTGAGGAGTTAGAAGCCAAATGAAGCCTAGACTAAGCCATGCCGCGATTCAGTTAAGGGAGCAGTTAGATGACTCGTTTCCCGATCGTAGTCGAGTTTCCGATGGCTGGATCGGTGATACAAAACACGCTGTTCGCAAGTCGGATCACAATCCTGATGATCAGGGTTGGGTTCGAGCCTTCGATATTACGGCTGATCTTGGCAAGCCCGACCTCATGCCCTATCTTGCAGATCAGATTCGATCCGCTGCAAGACAAGACAATCGTATCGCCTACGTCATTTTCAACGGACGCATCGCTAGTCCTATTATGGGATTCAAGTGGCGCAAATACTCTGGGATCTCACAACACAAACATCACTGCCATGTCTCGTTTAAGAAGTCGGCTGACCTTGATGGCAAGTTTTTTCAGATACCTATGCTAGGAGGCACAAATGACAGCGGGAAATAATAACTTTGTTATAGATCAAGGGGCTGATTGGTACATCACAGTTGTCTATAAAGATTCAACTGGTACGGCTATCAACCTAACAGGCTACACAGCAGCTCTACAGATCCGCGATACTTACGCAGACTCTACAACTGCCCTGTCTCTTTCATCTCCTAGCAGTGGCATTGTCATTACTGGAGCGACTGGAACTATCTCTATTCATGCAACCGCCGCACAGACTAGAGCCATTGCTGCTGGGAATTATGTTTATGATCTAGAGATTACAAGTTCAACTGGAATTGTAACTCGCCTCATTCAAGGCAAGATTTCACTAAGTCCAGAGGTGACTCGATGAGCGACATTATTGAAGTCATCAAGGATGTAACTACTGTCATTGTTTCCAGCGATGGCCCACAAGGCGCAGCTGGTGCACAAGGTGCACAAGGCCCGATAGGCCCTTCAGGCGGCCCAACAGGCCCACAAGGCCCGACTGGCCCAACAGGACCACAAGGTGCAACTGGAGCGCAAGGAACACAAGGAGCACAAGGAGCGCAGGGAACTCAAGGCTCAACTGGTGCAACTGGTGCGACTGGTGCTAATTCAACTGTCGCTGGCCCTACTGGTGCGCAAGGCCCACAAGGCCCGCAGGGCGCACAGGGTGCTCAAGGGCCACAAGGTGCTCAAGGTCCGCAGGGTACTCAGGGTACGCAAGGATCAACCGGCGCGACTGGTGCTAACTCTACTGTTGCAGGACCAACAGGCCCACAAGGGCCACAAGGTGCTCAAGGGCCACAAGGTGCTCAAGGCAGTTCTGGTACAACTGGTGCAGCGGGTGCGAGCTTCTTCTTGCAACCTGTTGCAGCCAACTATTACAGAACACCAACAACGAACTCGTTGTCTAGTGCAATCTATACAGCTAACACGACATTTTTTACACCGCTTTATATATCAACGTCAGGTTCATATGATCGCATCACGATGCGAAGTGGGTCAACCTTTGCTGGTACTGGCACAGTCAGATTAGGTATTTATGCCAATACATTAGATCGCCCATCTACAGTCGAACTTGATGCTGGAACTGTCTCCGTTACAGCTTCAAACACAAACTATGAGATCACAATCAGCAAGACTCTTGCAGCTGGCTGGTACTGGCTTGCGCTAAATTGTCAAGTTGCAGGAACTACAAACGCCATAGGCAGTTATGGCAACTCAGCAGTTGCATTGAACCCGCTTATGGGAACTGCAACTCCAACAGGAAACTACACAGTCGGCTTTACTGAAAGCGCGACAGTCACTTCAGGCTTTACAACGGCTGGAACTTTGACAGCTCGAACAGATCCAGCAGTCGTATGGGTAAGGAAGGCATAAATGAGCACAACTATCGTGTATGGCTTAGGCGGATATGACCCATCAAAGCCAAATGACAACATTGTTGAAATAATCGAAATTCCAGATGAGGAGCAAGAATGAAGAATCCAATTGTCTTAGCAGCTGGAGCGTTCCTTGCTGCTTGGTCTGCAACTAATTTCGATCTAGACTACCGAGCAATCCTGTTCGCAGTTCTTTCAGGCGTTTTCGGATATGCGACTCCTAAGAAATGACACAGGACAACTTCTTTCAGCTCTACTTCACTACCATTGCTGTCATTGGTGGTCTTTCGGGCTTCATCATCACTCACTTGCTTGCTGAAATAAAGGCATTGCATGTGCGTGTCGCTGAGATTTACAATATCCTCCTAGAGCGATAATTCTGCTATGGCAAGAAAACCAACCAAGGCACTAGAGGAGCAGGGCTACTCTAAACTGGATGCTTATTGCATTGGACTTCATGAGTATTATAAGTCTTTGCGTAAGGCTGGGTTTCCAGAAGGCGTAGTCCTATTTATGATCACAGACACGCAATCTTATCCTCACTGGATCTTGCCAGACCCAATCGAGCCGGAGAAGTTCGGCGATTATGAGGATGATGAGGATGACTATTAAGCGAATTGTCGTTGTATCGGATCTTCAAGTTCCCTACCATGACAGGATTGCAACCCGCAATCTTGCTAGTTTCATCAAGAAGTTTAAGCCAGACCAAGTAGTTACCATTGGTGACGAGATCGACCTACCACAGATATCTAAGTGGGAAGAAGGGCGCATGGGATCTTATGCCCAGACCCTAGACGATGACCGCAATGAAGCTGTGGACTTGCTCTGGGAGTTAGGCGTAACTGACTGCATCCGTAGCAATCACACAGATCGTCTATATAACATCATCATGGCTAAAGTGCCAGCGTTTGGGGCATTGCCTGAGCTTCGCTTTGAGAAGTTTATGAAGTTCGATGAGTTAGGTATCACCTTCCATAAGAACCCTATGCCTATTGCTCCTAACTGGATTGCAGTACATGGAGATCACACACCAATTAAGCCACAGGGCGGCTTATCAGCCCTAGAAGCGGCTCGTAGGCATGGAAAGAACGTCATCTCAGGACATACTCACAGAGCAGGGCGTTCGGCCTTCTCAGAGGCCTCTGGAGGCCGTATAGGGCGTGTTCTGCATGGTGTCGAGGTGGGCAATCTCATGGACTTTAAGCAAGCTGCTTACACCAAGGGAGTAGCCAACTGGCAGCAAGCCTTTGCCATCATCTACGTCAACAAGACTAAGGTTCAAGTGGATCTCATCAACATTGAGAAGGATGGCACGTTCATCGTGGCTGGAAAGTCCTACGGCAGACCTAGATAATCGTTATCATTTCGTTATCAGAATATGCTTGATTAGTCTGCTATCTATGCAACACTAAGTCTGTGAGGGAAACTCCCAAGCAGATAGGGCTAACAATGTCAATAGAAATGCCACTGATTATTATCTTGCTGGCTGCCAATGCTTTATGGTTTATCGTGGGCTGGGCAATGGGTTACAAAGAAGCTGAAGCGGATCGAGAGTTCCATGCTCGCTAATGAAATCCTACTCACAGCCACCGACACGATCCGCGATCGTGGCCTTTCATATGGTCATCCTGCGGATAACTTGCAACACACCGCAATGCTCCTCAGTGCATATCTACAAACACCAATTCACGACTACCAAGTTGCAGGGATCATGGTCCTTGTCAAACTTGCTCGAACTAACCAATCCGCACAGCACATCGACAATTGGATAGATATGGCGTCATATGCCAGCATTGCCGGACAATTAGCAACAGAGGAGAACGATCTATATGTTTAATTTAGCAGACTATGAGCCAGTGGAGGTTCGACTTGAGAAGTTTATTAAGGACTATCCAGCGTTTCGCATATCAACTGAGTTGGAAGTGGTCGAGGCTACTCGATACATTGTTAAAGCTTATCTATTTAAAGATGCTCAAGATAGCCTTGCATGGGCGACAGGGTACGCTGAGGAAACAGTTACTAGCCGAGGCGTTAATCAGACTTCAGCACTTGAGAATTGTGAGACTTCGGCAATCGGCAGAGCACTTGCAAATGCAGGTTATGCGCCTAAAGGAAAGAGACCAAGCCGCGAAGAGATGACCAAGGTTGTTGCAAAGAAGGCTGAAAAGCCTACAGTTACGGAGCTTGAAACTGCTATCCGCAAGGCTGATGCAGAGCCAGCAGAGCAGGATTATTGGACTACGCCTGTAGGTCAGTACAACAAGGTAGTAGATGCGCCTGTAACCCTTGAAAAGGCTATGGAGAACATTGCAGCCGTTATGGGTACACCTGAAGCCGTAGAAGCACCATCATGCGAGCATGGACATATGCAATGGCGTGAAGGTGAAAAGAATGGCAAGGCTTGGGGTGGTTACTTCTGTAACTCAGCAGTCTCATCTGCTCATCGTTGCCCTACAAAGTGGTACACAATGGGTTCAAGTGGCAAGTTTGAGCCACAGAAAGCGTGGGCATAATAACACACAATGCCCAACTATTCAGGTTATTGAGAAGGAGTTGAAATGACACACGATGAATTGTTAGCAAAGATAGAATATTTAGAGCAATATGAATTTGAAAGATATGATAAAACATTTCGTATTTTCAAAAATTCCCTTCGTGCAGTAGTGGAATTGCATAAGCCAGAAACAGGTTGGGTTGATGGAGTAGAGGTAGAAAACCACCATTGTTCTTGTGACCCATATAATGAATACGATATGGGTTATCCCTGCGAAACTATTCAGGCTATAGAGGAGCAACTCAAATGACAAACGATGAATTGCCCTATATTGCCATAATAGAAGATTTGAACAAGTTGATACGAAAGCAAATGAAAACGATAGACTCAGTTATGAATTTGCATAAAGATGAGAATGATTGGTGTCTTATTTGCAACTACCCGTATCCCTGCCCAACTATTCAGGCTATTGAGAAGGAAATGCAATGACAAATAATTTCTATATTGAATGTCCAAACGGACATGGAAGTTTTAGCGGATATTTACATCCTGAAATACCGCTTAAGTATAACTGCCCTAATTGCGCTGCTGAAATGGTAGGACATAGAACTATTCAGGCTATTGAGAAGGAGTTAGCATAATGGGATATGTAGAAGTTTATAACATCGACAAAGATGGCGAATGGACAGATCTTGAAGATGTACCTATGTACACCTCTATTAACTGTCAGTTGTGCAATGAGGAAACACTAGCTCATGACATCATCATTCCAGCAATCATCAAAGATGGAGTGCTAACGGCAGGAACTTGGCAATGCAAGAAATGTCATGCGGTTAATGGCTAGTCAAGCAAGGAAACACAGAGGTTTCCGCACAGAGCGCGTTGTAGCACAGTACCTATCGACTGTGTGGCAGGGTGCAACTGTCGGACGAGGTAGCGGCAAAGATGTTGTCAATGTTCCATTCGATGTTGAAGTCAAAGCAAGGGCAGGCTTTCAACCTTTAGCATGGATCAAGCAATATCAGGCGCGTACAGCCATTTCGGGGGAATTAGGCTTTGCGTGTCTTAGATTGAACGGACAAGGAGAGAATGCAGAGGATTATGCCTGCGTGATCCGTTTAGGTGATCTATTGCCGCTACTTCAACTTAAGTACGGTCATCTCGATAGCGAACCCACAGAGGCAGACATTGACCGCTGTGAAGCCTGTGGGTCTTACATGATAAGGAAGTGTCTTACTTGCCAGCCTACGACTATAGATGTCCTAACTGCGATATCACGAATGAGATCACACACGGATGGCACGATAGACCGATAATTCCTTGCACATACTGTAATGAGCCTATGATCAAAGTGATCGCGGCTAACCCAATACACTTCAAGGGCAAAGGATGGGGCAAAGATTGAAAACTGTATTAGATCCAGCTAGTAGTATGAGATCGTTCTACTTTAATAAGACAGATGAGCGAGTTGTATTTGGTGATATTCGAGAGGATGAAACTCACCTACTCACAAATGGTCAAACGATCACAATCAAGCCAGATGAAGTTATGGACTTTAGGGCTATACCTTATCCAGATGAAACATTTCAGTTAGTTGTATTTGATCCACCACATATGTTACTACTGTCTGAGAAGTCATGGATGCGTAAGAAGTATGGTGTGCTAGATAGCCAGACATGGCGTGAAGATTTGACCGCTGGATTTGCTGAGTGCTTTCGTGTCTTAAAGACCAATGGCACTCTAGTGTTTAAGTGGAATGAAGTATCTATCTCATTGAAAAAAATTCTAGAACTAACTGATCAGAAGCCTATTCTGGGTCACCCTAGCGGCAAACGCATGGGTACTCATTGGGTCTTATTCATCAAATAGTTATCCACAGAAGTTATCCACAGGGGGTAAATAGAGTGCGACACGCTCAACGCAAGGATCAGGCAATTAAGGCTCTGACCTGCGGTTTTGCCCAGTTAGGAGTTAAACATGCTTGACAGAGTCGGTACGCTAACACAGCAGAGCCTCTCAAAGGCTCACCGCGAGCCCCTTCGGGGCGTAGCTCGCGGGGTGCTAGTAGCTATTGGGATATCTCTGTTATTCGTACCGAATGCAGGCTCTACAAGTACCAAAGAATATATAAGCTACAAAGAGTATTCTCTATATCTATTAGATTTTAATATTAAAGAATATAAGTGCTTAGCAGCTCTATATGGTAAAGAATCAGCATGGAATCCAGATGCTGTTAATGGATCTCACTATGGTATTCCTCAAGGCAATAGCATCTACTTATCAACACTTAATGGCTATGAGCAAGTACAATGGGGCCTTGACTATATAGGCAACAGATATGGTGAGCCTTGCATAGCATGGGATCACTTCAAGCGTAAGGGATGGCACTAGATGAGTGATGCAAGGGCAGCGTCACATCGTGAGCTGGGAACTCAGCGATGGAAGAACCAACGCTTAAGAGTCTTGAAGCGTGATGGTTATATCTGCGCATATTGTGGTGGTGATGCAACTCAAGTAGATCATGTGATCAGTCGTAAGGATGGCGGTGGTCATGACCTTGATAATCTGGTGGCATGTTGTGCTCCATGCAATAGCAAGAAGGGTGCGCTCAATGAGGGCGTTTTTTTAGGGCGACAGTCTAC
>JAUMHE010002413.1:0-17153 GCA_032359235.1 Enteromius mattozi | reverse complement strand
GTAGGGTCAGTGTAGGACAATACCACATACAGTCTGTACAGTATAAACACCATTACACCTATGGAGAGTCCCCATTAATCACAAAAACCAACATGTGTGTGTGTGTGTGAGAAATTAGCATTTTTAAACTGATCAAAAGTGACAGTTAAGACATTCATAATGTTACAAAATATTTCCATTATAAATAAATGCTGTTCTTGTAAACTTTCGATTCACTAAAGAATACTGAAAAACATCAAGCAGCACTATTTTTCAAAACTGATAATAACAATAAATGTTTCTTGAGCAACAAATCAGCATATTAGAATGATTTCTGAAGGATCATGTAACATTGAAGAGTAACGATGCTGACAATTCAGCTTTTGTATCACAAGAATAAATTACATTTTAAATATTGTTTTAAATATAAAGTGGTTATTTTAAATTGCAATTATATTCCACAGTATTAATGTTTTTACTACATTTTGCAGCCTTTTGAGCATAAGTGACTTCTTTCTAAAATAAAAAAAACACTTTTGAACAGTAGTGTATAAATGTCATTTTTATTTAGATTAAATTGCTTACTAAAAAAATTATTTTCACCTGGGCATCTACTACACATGTGGCTACTCTGCAACACCTGTGTGAACTTGAGGAGAGCCCCAAAATCATCAGATGGTTAAAAGTAACTGCTCAGAAGAGTGAAGTTAGCTCTAAAAAAAGCTCAAACATCATTTGTAAGCTTTTAGAGCAGATAAAAAACAAGAGGTAGCGCATAAAGAATCTGTGGGATGAATACATGTGCTTGTGTGTTAAAGTCGTGCTGTGAGGAGGTGCCTGCGATCTCAGTGCCTGCGTTATTAATAGATGCCTGTGTGAAGCGGCTCGGGCAAATGACTCACATGTGCCCAAAAAACAAGAGCCATCTTCTACACAAAAACTATAAACAAATAATCCCAGCTTTCCCATCGGTCGTGTTAGTCAGTCAGTGGGTTTTCATATCAGCAAACCACATTCATTCATTCATGCAACGTAGCAGCCCACCATTCATTCTGACATCAGCCACTCACATGCTATCCATAAAGCACTGCCGGCTCTGTTACCTGGTAAGCTGTGCTCTTGCCCAACTCCATTGCATGAAGGAATCAGGATTTCATCTTTGAATCCCAGGCCAGGTGGACTGTCTTCAGGAGAGGGGTCTGATGAAGGGCTGCTGTCTCCCTCCAGAGCCTGGAGCTTCAGCAAAGAGCCCTGCAAGCAGAAGCAGAACATGCTTTGGCTTTCGAAGCGCAATAGGAAGATCGTTCTGCACGCGTCGAGCGGAGAAGAAGGATGCCACTGCAGTCTCACACGCCCCTCTGCTCTGCCTCCATCAGCCCTGCTCACGATACACGCGTGTGTGAGTGTGTCCGAGGGTGTGCGTATGTGCACAAGCGTGGCTTGTGATCACGTCCCTCTCTGCTGCAGTTCTTTATCTGGCATGGATTATTCATGCCACTCTTTTAGTGGCGAAAACGGAGCACGAGAGAGAGAGAGAGAGAGAGAGAGAGAGGAAAGGGGGGTCTTCTGGCGTCAGCAAGCCCCTTAGCAGACTGGCTAAAGCTGGTTCTTCTGATAGGAGAACAGGTGTGGTTGGAGGGAGAGGGGCGGTGAGTGCATGCGGACGGATGCGTGGGATACGTGGAGGAGGGAGGCAGGGGGGATTCTCAGATTTAGCTCGGTGGTTATGAAGGCTTTTCCCGCATCTGGAGGTGGGGGGGGGGGTGGTTCTCACTGAGAGTATTGACATCATGGCCCCTCCCAGCATCCATTCACAAAATAGAAAACAGCCCAACACAGCTGCGTATACGCACGTATACTGATGTCAGAAATGTGCCGTCTATATTTGTCCGAGGTATTGATTTCCAAGGGCATTTTTTAAAATCTTTTTGAGGACATAATTTGCTTCTAATGTATAACACTGTGTCCATTTACACTCTTAAAAATTAAGGTTTTTCACAGTGATGCCATGAATGATCTATTTTGGGTTCCATAAAGAACCTTTTAATGACTTTTTTCTAGTGTAAAGAATTTTTTTTAAATCTAAAGAACATTTGATGTTTTTTTAAGAATTGTTAACTGGAAAGTTTACTGGGGAACCTAAAATAATTATTCAGTGGAATACTGCAGAATTTACCTTTTGGAACCTTTATTTTTAAGAGTGCAAGAAAAATGGCTACTTTGAGAACTGGCACTTTTATCGATGTCAATGTTGTATTGATATTCAAAGGCATTTTTATCTTTTTGAGGAAACATTTTGCTTCTGACATATCACATTGTGCCCATTTACACTCTTAAAATAAAGGTTCAGACAGGCTTATGCCGCAGAAAAATAATTTTGAACAGTTCTCAAAAGAACTATTATTAGTGTGAAGACCATTTTTGTTATTTTAAAGATCATTATTTGGTGTAACAGAATATGTTAAAATTCTTTAATGTTCAAAAAACACTATTTTTCACATATTGTACATTACCATAGTTCCTCTATGCCCCACCTCTCTTAAACGTTTTCTACAAAGACCCTCCTTCTGACAAGCACAGTCTGCGCAGATTGGCCAGCTGACATAGTGCATTGTGATTGACCGAACACCACAAGCATGCGTCAGAAATGTAATGGCCCTTACCATAATTACGAGTTCAGCTTTCAAAATAAATGTAAAGACAGTTAATAATGTCCTTAGTTTTACCATCAGTTCAAGCCCGAAAGGGCAACACACACACAATGCATTTTAAGGCCCTTTCACACAGGACGTGGACACTATGAAACCCATTCGTTTCAATGGTTTGCACCATGTGAGTGCAAAACTCCACACTTGAACAGTCAATAGCAAATACTGAAACACATAACATATACTTACAGTAGCTGATTCAGAAGTGCCAGTTTGTCAGAGCAAAGTCAGATTTTTTTTTTTAAATAGCCATTGCTCATGCCTTCACTTGGGCTGCAGTATGCAAAAATTACCCCATCGCGATGTAGACATGCGGTAACGTATTTGAAAAAGGTGTTTTAGCCCGGTCTTCTCTTTTGTATAGAATAAATCCTTTTGTGGGAGACTCTGCCGATCTTATACATGCACAAACAGCTACATGCCACGCTACAGAAAAGGAAAATAGAAATCCTGAACAACCTTTTTCGACTATATATAATCTTTTGTGGAATGGAAAGGTGAAGAACCTTTAACAGTCATAAAATCTTTACAATCCACAGAAGGTTCAGTGGAAAACGGTTCTTTAGATTACCAAATTGACATTGATGGTTTAATGAAGAACCTTTAGCATTAATGGAACCTTCCAATACACAAAAGGTTCTTTACAAAAAGAAATAAAATGTTTCTTTTCAGAACTGTTTGCTGAAAAGTTCACTGGGGAACTCAAAATTATATTTCTACATTTCACTAAAAGGTTAATTTGGGAAACCAAAAATGGTTCTTCTGTGGCACTGCTGCAAAAAACCATTTTGAAACCATTCATTTTAATATATGAGTATGGTCAGAATCAGTTAGATGTCATGAAGAACCTTTTAATCCTCACAATTTAAATATCTGGGGCATATTTGCCCTGAGCCCTCCCATCTTTCAATTCTCATCTTTCCTCACGGTTCGTCTGTCAGTATTGTGTGTTCACTGTAAATGCAAGTCTGTGGGTTAAGACATTGATGCACTGCTCCTCTCACAGAGGATGAGTCATCCCCCTCTCCTGCCCTCCCCTTTTCTCTGCTCCATCCATCTTTTCCCCGCTCATCCCCCTCTTTTCCGGGGGGAATAGATTGCGTGGTTGTGTGGAAAGGGTAACGCCCCCTCAAGCACCGCTGACGCGCATCAAAATGACAGTGTTGGTGTGTGTGAGAAAGATGGGCTTATGTAAAGATCAAGCATGCTGATATCACTCACTGACCAATAAGGACATCATAATCAAAAGAACAATAGCCCTGGAATACAATCACACATCAAGATAGACATCACTGATGTAATCTGATGATTTATCTGAGCATCCTAACACAGCTCAACAAGCAGGATTGTTTTTCAGTGTCATTAGAATGTTTTTCACTTTATTTTTTTCATTAAAATGCAATAAAGAGCTTAATGAAATAAACCATTTAATCAATCCAACCAGCTTAGAGAAGGATTACAACATTAACAATTTTAATTTAAGAAAATACTGGAAAATCTGACCAAGACTGTATTCAGTAAATTGACAGCGTCTCCATTATGTATGAAATCCTCCATCCCTGAAGGAGGGAATGGAGGGTCGACGTCACGTCGGTGACCAACAAATTAGGATCTCACTTCAAGAGACCAATTTACTTTGAGTGCAAACTGCATCCAGCTGCTGCGTTACGGAACGAACGTAAGTAGGTAGAAGAAGGTATATTGAAGGTATATTGCAACACATATTCAGGTATTTGCTGAGGAGCCAACATTGGTACAGCAGCTGTGGCGACAGGACGTGACGTCACTGTTCCCTCCCAAGGGAGAGAAACAGGTGGTGGGAAACTTGGGCACATATCCGGACTGGGGTCCGGCCTGAATTCCAGGCACAGTTCGTTGACTGAATGCATGCAGGTCCCTTTTGATGGAAGCCAGTGCAGTTTAGAATTCTGTCTTTATTGACCGAGTTCGCAGCTCTGCAGACTGCAACGGTTCAAAAGGGGCCCTTTGTATTGCCGTAAGGGAGTTCCTAAGAAGGTATAAGGTTCGGGCAAGGAGGATTCAGTCTCCTCGCACCCCTGAGGAACCTGATGATCAGGGCATGCTGGGGCCAGGTGTGCACCAGTGCATCCATGATGAGGATTCCCTGATTAGGGAATAGAACAGCTGTCAATGGGACATGTCTGGAAAGGCAAACAAGTCTACCTTTGTGGCTCTGAAGTGTCTCCATATCAGCTGGACTGCCCGTAAAACTCTGAGGACAGTGGCCCTCCAGCACCAGGGTTGAAAACCCTGCCCTAGCGGTTGATGTACGCAATAGTTGCAGTGTTGTCTGTATGGAGCAGAATGTGCTTGCCTTGTAGCAGCATTTTAAAGTGGCCCAGCGTCAAAAAGAAAACAATATTTGATATCCGCCAGGTTCAGCCAGAGATGGCGTTCCTGGACCACCACCATGACCATCATCTGACCCAGGGAGCGTGCAGCCTGGTATAATCCACGGGGGTCTGGATCGGATCTCCTGGCCGAGACGGGCAAACTGGACTTTCAGGGATCGCGATCGGCACTCCTGGCCAAAACTGCGGAACGGAATCCGCGGGGATCTGGATCAGCTCTCCTGGTCGAGACGGGCAACTGGACTTTCAGGGATCGGGATCAGCACTCCTGGCCGAAACTGCGGAACGTAATCCGCGGGGATCTGGATCGGCTCTCCTGGCCGAGACGGGCAACAGGACTTTCAGGGATCAGGATCGGCACTCCTGGCCGAAACTGCAGAAGTTGCCGGGCTTTCTTCGCCGCTCTAATGGATTGCAGTGACGGGTCGAGAATTTTGGTTCCCAAGTTGTTAAGTTGGGGAACTGGCGTCAGAATGGTGGTGTTAGTTTCCACGGCGGTGAAGGAGGAACCTCTCAGCTGCAATACCTTGGCCATCAGCTGAGCGAGGGAACCTTGATGGTAGGAGACAGGAACTTGACTTGATATTTGACGATCGAGTCCCAGCCAGAACAAAGCCTTAAGAGCCCGATCGTCCCAGGGCTTCAGGCGAGCCACATCGAGGAATTCTTGGACATATTGCAAAATAGGACGTCCTTCCTGCGCTCATGGCTCTCTCCACTCTGTTGGTGTTTTGGGGTTGGTTATTCTGTCAGGCTGTGTGGGAACCACCAGGCGAAGACTGTGGCACTTGCAATTTAACATCCACTTTAATTCAGCATACGCACACGAACAGACAATTACACACATCTAAAGAAACCTTAATAACCGACAAACACAAGACAAAACTCAACGGGCTTGTAAACAAGACAACATTACGGAGAACTCAAAACAGGTAAGGAACACAGGTGGAACGGGTAATTAACTAAACAAGAACAGGAACAAGACCAAATTAGGAAACTCAGGAAGTAAGAAAACGAAACCAAAACTAAACAGTGACAGACGAAAACAACAGACATGCGGCGTGACATCAAGGAAAATAATGTGTTTTTTAAAACTTAAACCACATAAACACATTGCATTACACCAAATCCACAAAATAATGGGTCTCATTCACTAAACATGCATACGCACAAAATTTTGCTTGAAATGTGTGTATGGACAAATAGATCATGATTCTTTAAAAACTTTCGTACTAAAATTTATTCTAAATGTACGAAAAAATTCAAGAACATCTAATACGAGATGTGCACAATAATCATGTGTGCCCGGGCATTATAAGCATGTATAAAGAACTCTACATATAATTAAATATGTTGTTTACAGGGTGGGTGAAAAGTAACTAGACATTAAAAATTAGAGGTCTAATTATACAAATAGATAGATATAGATGTTCAAACAACAATCACCTGATCTATCCTTATATAAACACTGATTATTGTGTCTCACCTTGTGTTTGGCGGCATGACACACTTGGTACTCCTTGAAGACATTGTGGCGCCAGCTCAATGAGTGAGCACGTCTTTAGGGAGCACACAGATATGTTTGCTATGAGTGACGAATGGCTGTTCAGTTTATGCAAGTGAATATACTTTTAAATAGCACATTTTTCTATCTTCCACCTCCGACAGCAAAACCTTATGTTCATTCTCGTTAAACTTCTTTTTCTTTGTCGTTTGTTTCGGTGCCATAATTGTCGTTCTCTGGACGAGCGTTGCTTTGCAGAAAGCCCTTATATGGAGCTGGTTTGGGCGTGTTTTATGCAAATGACTAACCTCATGCACACGGGTGCTCATTTAGAGCACTCCAAATTCACTAACAGAAGAACGAATTTAAGAACAAACTCATGTGCGTACGCACATTTTGTGAATTAGTCGGAAAGTTTTTGTCAGAAGTTCAAACGTGTGTATAAATAAGAAAAACGTACGCAATAATCAGTGAATGAGACCCAATGTACTTTTAAGCAACATCATATGACCCCTTTAAGAAAACTTGCAATTATATATATATATATTCCACAATGTTTTATAGTTTCAGTGCAGTGATTCTGTGATTGATAGATTTCTCCCCAGGTTTATGGATAGTGTAGCTATTCATCAGGAATCTGACAATTTAACAGAATATTATTTTTAAATTTTTAAATCACATTAAAGCATATATCATCACTTAACACAGAATATGTGTTATGTCTTTTATGCATTGTGATTTATACAGAACCTGACTATTGTCTATTCTATTCTCTATGAAAATAATCTAATATTATAAAAAAAAGGTCTTGGCAGATAGTTGATATCCTTGAAGCATCTCTTGGTTGTTTTTCAGGGTTTAATTTTGTCTGTGGCGTCAGTGGTGACCTGATGGTGTTCCTTGCCATTTGTCATGTAAACTCAGAATGACATCACAAGAGAGTGGGCGGTCTAGACGTTTCTCTGAGGGCAACAGGAACAACACTCATGGACCATTCAGTGGACTAAATGTACTGACAGATGCCCACAACCCTTGAACTGTTATGAACCTCTACATATGAATGTGCACAAGAAATTCATGCAGGAGGTGATCAGGTTTGGACATGGGTGTATTTGCAACCTTCAATTGTTTCTTCCATTACAACATCACTTAGTATTGGAACCTGACCTTATTCTGTTTTTGAAACTGTTTTCTATTCTTAATATAATACTGTACAGTCTCACTCATGAGAACTGTAAACTGTAGAAGGGACACAAAAACCTTTAAAGCATCAGTGATGTACTTGTGTGCATTCCATGTTCTCTGAGTCACATGATAACTTTAGTGACATTATATTTAAGTGATTATTCACTGATAAATTAATTGATATTCCCCTCCAATGAGCTGCAACCAACCATTGCAACCAGAATATTGAGGATCGAGAAGCATCCATCAAACTTGAAAATGAATCATTCAGACTTGTGTTGGGAACTGGATCAACACTCAATGTGACCGAAAGAACTAATGCAGATTATGAATCATATAACATTAAACAAAATGGAATACAGCCCATTAGTCACATGGATAAGTGTAATGACATTTTTTGTATCTCATTTTGTCAATTTAAACCTTGATAGCCCTAATACTTATTCAGTTTCACTCCACTGAAAAAACTGTCATACGTATATTCTTCAAATATTTACCTTTCTTGTGATACATGTTTTGAATGGCATAAAGGGGAGTCATTTTCGACATTTGCTGAATGTTTGCTTTAAGGTTACATTTGAATCCAAATTAAAATAATAGCTTTATGACATTTAGAGATCAACCGATATATTGTTTTCCCGATATTTAAGCATTTTCACATTATCGGGTATCGGTTTTGTAATATCGGATTCCCCGATAAATGCTGTCATCTTGTGGGAGTTTTGAGAATTGCACACATGAGTCAGGACCGCCATTTCAGGACAGCGTCAGAGCGGAGACGAGCTCTACAAGAAGTCATTACTTGCTTTGCTTTAATTGACAAGCCTTATTTAACACAACAACCATTAATACACAAATGATATTTGAATGGCTGATATGTAGTTTATGGACTTTGACTCTTAATAGAGTCACGAAGCCTCAAGTGTGTTGCACACCGGATGAGAAGCGCACCTGCGGCGCCATTCAGCGCCTGTCCGCGGTGAGTCACGATGGTGTTGTTCGCCACAGAGCCCCTTTTGCATAGTTTCATATTAAATTACATTATGTATTAAATTACATGTTAATGTATATATTAACACCTACTAAAAGTACCATGAAAGAAAAAACACAAAAAAATAACAAAGTATAGTCATCATCGTAATCCTTTAACACTTAATATTGTCGACCATTAATGGAAAATAGTTTGTAATGACATTTAAAATTAAGAAATGAATAGATGATGTGCTGTTTTAGAAGGAACTCACGGAGTGTTTTACCTCAGGCGTTTGATGTTTGTCTTCCTCTGTCAGTAAGAATGTAAAGCTACAGGATGAGAGAAGAATGAAGACCTGGTTAGCGGGTAGAAGCAGTTCTAATGTAATATAACCTGTATTCAAAAGCTGATAAATTAATCCAGTAGTTAATGAATAATTTTTTTCTTTTAGCATTGGTATGTTGCATTGTACCTTATGTTGGGTGGAGTGACACAGAACTGGTTTCTCCAATCAACACGTACAGCTCCCAAAAACCCATGCAAACCTGAATCTCTCGCTTCACACACAGTCTCCATCTCCAAACGAACAACTGGACAGAGATGTAACCAGATCAGATGATGTTCACAATATTTTTGTGCAGGTTTCACTTGAACTGATGTCAAAATGTATTGACATGTTATCATTTTGTTTAATTGTCTGAAAGGTATTTTCAGAAACATTTCAAAAAGCACATTCACAAAAAAAAAAAACACACCAAAAAACAGGGTTTTTTCAGGATTCTGTGGGAATCATGATCAGCCTGCCGATGTGGTAAAATCACACAGATATCCTCTTTGGAATTCTCCTCACATCTCAAGACTCTCCCTTGAGGACCAGAAAGGAATCACATCACAGTATATACTCCTGTCACGTAAACCTCGTGCTTGTAGCTTAGTACATGCACACACCTTAAATGCACATTAGCCCAAAAGATTGTGAATTATTAATGTAAATAATAGTAACCAGCACTATCTGCATAGAGTGCAGCTGCTATAAACTAATTAACTTCACCAGGTCTACTGGGACACGATACCTTTAATAATGCATCACACAAATGATTAGTATATTTGATGATTTTGTTACAAGCGTTGTTTGGTGTTGGCATTGAAGAAAAATCTGAATCTGGAAATCTGAGATTTTTTTCTTTTTAATTGTTTTTGCTAGACGCCAATGAGATTAAATGAAGGGCAGGTACCCGAACACTTTGGTTTTTGACTCTCTCCAAAGAAATAAGCTTGCATATGTCTCATCTTGAGTTTCAGAATATCATTATGTGCTCCAATCAAAACATTCTAAGATCTCAAAATGAATAAATATCATTTTATACAAACTATGCTGTTTGTATGATAGATCTATACTCTTACACTTCTTAAAAGAGACCTAACTGAAAGCTCCATTAAGTCTGCAAAAGCTAACATGAAACTATAGTCCAAAATTTGTATTTTTGAAAATGTAAGAGTTTATTGAGCCATTAGATAAATAATAATTATTGTGATATATTATAATATTATATCATATTTATAATATGATTCTGAAAAGAAAAAGTTTTTTCATATTTGATACATCAGGCTTTTATTGCCCATAAACTATGATATGAATATGGAGCTCATAGTCCTACTTGAGAAAGAAAAATATAAAATAAAATAAAATAAAGTTGTTGATATTGATATGCCCAAAAAGTAAGATGGATTTCTGACAGTTTGTAATGTAAATTAAGGAGATACAGTATAGCAGACCTCTTACAAAAAAATGCATATGAATGCAAACAATTAATCGCATCCAAAATAAGTTTTTGTAGGCATAATATATGTATGTGTATTGTGCATATTTATTATGCATATTTAAATACACACACTGTACAGTATATTTATGTGTATATTTAGAAAATATTTACATGTATATACAGTACATTTATATATTTATATTCTCATATTTATCATATATATAAATATATTTAATATATAAACAGTTTTTTTCTTAAAGATATACATGCATGTTTTTATTCATGTATACATAATATACACACATATATTATGTAAACTATACATTTTATTTTGGATGCCATTAATCGTTTGACAGCACTAAATCCAATACTATAATGACTGAAAGATGAACAAATAAATGTTCTTCAAAAACTTTTAAAAAACGTGATTTTTCTAAAATAATAATAATAATCTATGGATAATCTAGTCATTCCTTCAGCCCAGTTAATCTTGAAACATTACCAACAATAGAAATTAATTTTTACAATCACTTCAAAAAAATCATTAAACATTTCATAACAAAAAAGATATCACAACCTCGAAGTGGACGATTTTAGAAATCCAGCTTTTTACACGCAGACTATTAGACTATAGACAGACAGAAGGCATGCAATAGATTGAGTACATGTTTTTTAGCAAAGGTTTGATCATGTTGACAGGCCTTATACATTTATGTACCAAAGATGATGCAGTAGACTTCATAGGATTAAGACTCCTAAGCTAAGAAAGAACAACCTCCGAGCAATCGTTTTTTCCTCTGGGAAAGGTCTTACCTCAGTGACAGATGACAGATTTCAGCATTATTGGATTGGTCACTTGGTGTTGTTGTTCGTGAAATCTCAAAAGATTGCCTCAGAGCGCTCTTATTTGCATGGTGCGGATGTCCCAAGCTTGACTTGGCAGGCGCTGAAAAATATCTACAAAAACTGGTCATGATCAGTTCCAAATACCCAGTGTGTGTGAGAGAGAGAGAGACAGAGAGGACAAGCTTTCGATATGGTGTGATGTGTTTTGACAGATCTGGTGCACTAGGACTAGGACGTGTAGAGATGGTGACCCATGCCTACTGGCAGAATCAGGGTAGCTATACTGCGGGACTCTATCCTGACCAGGTCCTGTGGAACAGGAAGAAACATGTGAGTGAGCGACCAGCCAAGCGAGAAGCTAAACTATGAGAACCGAAACAGTCAACAACAACAACAACAAAAAGAAATGCACTTTTAAGAGAAAATATTATACCAATTTTCCACCAATTAATATAATATGAATTTGCCACCAATTTGCCAAAATGTAAAATAGTTATGAATTGCCATGAGATTGGGGATTTAATTAACGTTGTTTATTTCCAGCTACTGTCTGCATGGTTTTGGCACAACTGAATGGATCTGCAAAAGTAACAAGGCAAATCAGCACAATTTTTTTCTTACTTAAATCATAAATCTAAGAAAACAGTAAGTAGGTTTATGCTTCAAACACAGAGAAATAAAATATTGCAAATATTCTCTAAAAACAAATGTTTGTATGATTTGTTTTTGAAAGCGGCGTTTACTATAAATGGTAAACTATTAAAGTTTTTTTTATGTTTGTTATTAGATTTTATATTAATAGTTTCTGTTTTCACTTTAATTTAGGTTAAGGTTTTAGCAATTTAGTTGTTTTATTTTATTCTTTATTTCTATTTAAATTAAACTGACTGAAAATGAGTAATGCGGTTAAGATGAAGTAACTTTTTTACATTTTATGTTTCTATATTTTAAATGTATACTATTTATTTTATTTAGGTTTCTGGTTTCAGTTTAATTTTACTAAAAACTAAAACAGTAAACCAAGTGTTTTCTTTTTTAATATTCTGAATCAAGTTAGACAACCCTGTTGCCCCACACATTTTAAATTTAGACTTTTCTCAGTAACTTATTCAGAAGAATCAAGGGTTGAGTAATTGAACATATGTACATTACAGAGAGGTGGGAGGTGTAAAAAAGATACTAAATCTGGATAAAAAAATTAATTAAAAAAAAAACCAGTGAAACATGGTGTTGTGCTGAACATAATCAACCCTTGCTCTATGACGTGAAAATAACCATCTGTTACTTTACATCAAGTCAACAAGTCTAAATATCCTGACATTAAACGCACAGAGAAGATACTGGAAGGATATGAATGTATGGTACGTTTGCAGCATGTTTCCTCTGGAAATACATAGGTTATTCTGGGTGTGAAAAAAATATGAGTCAAATATGAATGCTGCCAGGAAAGCCTCTATATTAGATTGGATTATAGGTTGAGAAAGTTATTTCAAGTTATTCCTATTCTAAAACAGCAGTGCATATCAGTGTGATATTGCGTTTATGCAACAGTTGAATAAAGCGAATCATTGTTTTGAATGAATGATTCAATGACTCACTCATAAAGACAGTGTGGCTACCAACTAGCTTTGTATCCTGCAGAAAACTCCCAACCACCAACGCACAGACGTATAACTGCGTTTTATAATAACTGTTAGAATATATTGTATACAAAAAGTTCCCCTATTTGAAGAATCACCATTCTCTATGCTGCACTATTCAGCTGCAATGCCATGGTATAAGACCTGAGTCATTCCCAGAATGGATCTTTGAGGCAGTTGACTCATCTGCAAACATTTGCTTTAAAAAGGATTCCAAGAAAACAGCCCCAAAACAGCACAGTACCTCTAAATGGGAGGCAGTTGGAACACTAACAGTTCTTTCTTTTTGTTTTTTTTTTGTAAAGCTGAATTTTTAGTGACCATAATTATGCAGTGTCACAACATCCTTTAGAAATCGTTCTTATATGCTAATTTGGTACACAATTATTATCAGTTATTAATAATGATTCTTATTATTATCAGTGTTTAAAAACGGTTCATGCTGCTTAGTAGTTAGCATTTGATGTGGATCAAAAAACTTCATCAAAGTTGTCCTAAGACAAGAAGGCTTTTAGGTTTTAGGACAACTTTGATGAAAGGTTTTGATTCATTTTGTGATTTTTTTGTTTGTTTGTTTGTTTATTTGTGTTGGAAACCATGATGATTTTTCAGTGTTGTCTACTTCCACCAAACTCATTTCGAGACTTACAGAAGCGTTAAAGATCATGAGAAACAACAATTTAGTCATGCATATCCAAACTTTTTATGTCAACACTTCAGGTCTATGTGAACAGTAATCCTTCTATTTTGGGAACATACTAAAAGTGTTCTCCAGAGATCTTTTCCATCCTTTTAGGGTCTTTAATGGCCTAACAGGAGAAACATGCTCATTTTGGTGCATTTTAATGTGCAGTCATCACCAGCAGGCCAGATTAGTTCTGCCGAGTGGACATAACGCATGATTAATGTATGGCTGGAGGAACAGAGAACCAGAATGAGAGAGACTGCCCTGCTTTTAGCGAAGAGAGTGTCTGGTCTGACAAAGGAATAAGGTCATGGAAAACAGCTGGCAGACCAAAGTAAAGTAAGTGACAGAAAGGCCCAAAGTAAAAGACAAAACAAAACAAAAAATAATAATATACTCGAAATGTAGGTTAGAAGTTCATCCAAAAGATGATTTTTCCATATTCCACTATGTTCTTCCCTCAACTTAGACGAGCTGATACATATCTGTCCCGTCTCAGTGCATGCACTTTATTGCTCTAGTGCACGGCGTCACTATGTTAGCATTTAGCTTAGCTCCATTGGTTCCTTAGGATCCAATCAGGGATGAATTTAGAAACCACAACACTTCCAAGTTTTCCCTATTTAAAGACAATTCCATGACTAGTTACATGAGTAAGTATGGTGACACAAAATAAAACGTACTAAAAAAAGATAACTATTATGTATAGCAAAAGAGCACTTTGCAACACTAGACCTCGTGCAGTAATATCATCACTCCTTGGATGTATTGACGGAAGTGAGAGGGAGAGGGGGAGTTTTTTATAAAATATACTCCAATAATCTTTGATTTACAACCTCTTTTTTATTACAGCTTGTATAATTAACATTATCCAACACTTAGTTCCAATTATTAATCTTTTCACCATTTGCATCCATTTTGCTCTCCTGTATTTTGCCACTACTCCGTTAGTGAGCTTCTCAGGTTACATGTTTATGCCAGTAGGTGGCGACAAGTGACTGTTTGTGGATGAGTCATTGACAGAGTTGAGTCATTCAGTCAACTAATTAATTTTTTAAAAAATGATTCATTTAGTCATGGGACAAGTTGGAATTTCTGTTCAAAGCAGCAGAGAGCAGATTCTATTGTGTGCATTAGTTTTAATGTTTAAAGAGAGCAAGGTAATATGAAAGTAGCAAAGCATTTAATATTTGACAATTCTTATATGACAGAAATGTTAAAACAACAGCAATATTCTGTAAAGGAAATATTTTTCTCAAATATGGCTGTTGCATTGAAAAAATGGTAACATTTACATGATTAACATATTTTCTAATTGAATGTGAAGAGAGGACTTTTTTAAAATGTATTAGGCATATACATTTTAGAAAATATGAGAATGTTTTATTAATTTTTTATCATTTTTTTGCAAACAGTTTAAAATGTTTATGTTCCTGCTAGGCAAAAACAATGTACTAATATCCATGGATATTCAATACCCTCATGAAAAATTAAATGTCCAGTACTGGAGAGCCTCCCATAGGCTTTCATGTAATTAAAAGACAGTTGGGATACCTCAGTCTCACTGTTCTATTGAACAGAATATAAATCTGGTTACATTGTATGTAATATGGGCTTAAAGACTGACTGCAGCTAGTCTAATGGATATTTTGTCAATGGCCAAAAGCCATAAAGAGCTCTTAAATTCATTTACTGTAAAGATTATTGATTTCTTAGACTAAGATGTGTTAAGATATACAGTCTGTTCAATTTATTATAATTCCTTTACCTTATCTGATTAATTGGCCTTAATCTAAGTTAACTATAGCAACAAGCAGTCCAGGAAAGACCTGAAGTTCTGTAAAGGCTAAAATATACAACACAACTTTAGTTCAGTTTTTTGATTCGATTTACAAATTTGTTCCGTCTGGATGAGTGGATGTTAGCTGCCAAAAGAGATGAAGGCAGTGAAGACCTCATTCTACAACCAATTTGACTCCTAAAAAATTCAGTTAGTCACAACCACGTTGTCTGCACAAAAATTCTGCACATTGTGTACAGAAATGAAATAAACAAGTAGTTGTCAATTATGTATTTAACACATATCAGAGTTGTATTTGTCTCTGTAAGTGCAGTAAAAGAAGTCACAGGGTACTGTACAGTTTTACTCACAAGGGTTGTCAGATCTTAAATATAAACCACATACTAAAATATAGCGATTTGCACCTGCCTACTTTATTAACTCCATAAACTGGATCACTTTATGAGCTGAGCCCAAACAACAAGCCCAGAAAAACTTAATAAGCATTGCTTATAATGCGGTGGACATGGCAACCATTCAAGAGCACTCTCTGTGATGTAGCTTTCCAAATATAAACAAAACACGATGACTCTGTTTACGGTGGTTTAAAAATTAGCCTACCTAACATAATGAGTCTTTGGTCGCTGACTGTGTCTGTCTCTTTACACTGCTGAGGTAAGGCTCTGTGTCTGTTCAGAATTCTGTTTAAAGATGCAATACCATAAAAGTCAGACTAAATAATGCTTGCTCTGACCCACCTCAGGGCCTCAGGTCTGTGGTGACAAATGAGAAAAAAAAACAAAAAACAAACATGTGTTATAAATCATTTTAATATAAAAAAATTATAATAAAAAAATAATAAAAACTAGATAGAAAAGTTTGTCTAGAAAAACTTTAAGTTGGCTTGAGAAAGCCGGAGCTGAAAGTTTGAAAAAGTTTGAAAAGTTGAAGAAGTTAAAAAATTTAAAACAGTTTAAGTTTAAAAAAGTTAAAAAAAAGTTTGAGTTTGATGTTTTCAGTCTGAAAGAGTCAGATTATAGATAGATAGATAGATAGATAGAAATAGTCAGATGATAGATGGATAGATAGATAGATAGAAATAGTCAGATGGTTGATGATAGCGTTTAAGTTACTAGCATATTGCTAGCATGTTTCTAGCATGTTTATAGAATGATTAGCATGTTACTAGCATGTTTCTAGCATGATTAGCAAGTTACTAGCATGTTGTTAGCATGACTAGCAAGTTACTAGCATGTTTTTAGCATGATTAGCATGTTTCTAGCATGTTGCTAGCATGATTAGCATGTTGCTAGCATGTTTCTAGCATGATTAGCAAGTTACTACCATGTTTCTAACATGATTAGCAAGTTACTAGCATGTTGCTAGCATGTTTATAGATAGATAGATAGATAGAAATAGATGATAGATAGATAGATAGATAGATAGACAGAAATAGTCAGATTATAGATAGATAGAAATAGTCAGATGATAGATAGATAGATAGATAGATAGATAGATAGATGGACAGATATAAATAGTCAGATTATAGATAGATAGATAGATAGATATAGTCAGATGATAGATAGATAGATAGATAGATAGACAGATATAAATAGTCAGATTATAGATAGATAGAAATAGATAGATAGGTAGATAGATAGATAGAAATAGTCAGATGATAGATAGATAGAAATAGTGAGATGATAGATAGATAGATA
>JAUMHE010001780.1:0-17231 GCA_032359235.1 Enteromius mattozi | reverse complement strand
CTCCTGGCAAGGAATTTTTAGGTTAAGTTAGGAGCTCTCTGAGAGGATTCTCAGAATCTTTAGGGATACGGGCCCTGATCTTTAGAAACACAATCATTCAAACCTAAAGTTTAACATGAAACCTAAACTTTTGACCGAAAGCAAATGTTTATCTGCTCTTAAGGCAAAAAAGGTTTCTCCTTCACATTATTTTAAAATGCCTGGCAAATGGTTTGTTAGATTTCTAGAAATGGTTAAGTATTTAAAGGCTATAAGATCATGTAAATTACTTTGTCAGATAGTGGGCACTAAAAAGACCCTGTACTTAACTTAGTTCCATCATTATGCAGGGGCATGTTGGATGCTGTCAGTTCCCTCCTCAACTGAACAGGAAACAACAGATGTAGTTTGGTCATTATGTAGCACTGCTGTTAATGCGTCAAACAACTACTAACCCAACCAATCTTGTTACTTAAACACCACACTACTGCTGGTATGAGCATGAAAAAGCATGAATCATAGGAATGTCCATTTAAAATGTTTATTTCGCAATCAAACCACAGCTTAGGACTAATTATCCAGAAAAAAATGTTGTACTGACTGGAATAAGAAAACAGAGGTTGTCATGATTTTATCAGGATGTCTGGTCACCCTTGAGGTTGGGCTGGTAAGAAAACACAGAGCAACAATTTCAAACACCAGATTACAAAAAAGTTAAATTTTGAACACATTAGCTGACACTGGCAAATATGGCATAGACAATCCCACAAAATTTAAAAAATCTAGTTCTGATATTTTGTATAACCAATAAAAACCCAAACTTTTGACTGTATCACGCATTTTATAAGTCACATCATAAAACTATTAAACACAAGGAGCTGTTCACCAGTAAACAAGTAGAAATGATCTGTTTGTGTCAATAATACAGTAAAACTAAGCACAGCTTTTTTACTCAAACTGGACGTGCAGATTTGGTTAAAGATTAAAGTCTGTGTACGAAATTCTATTTTGTTTCCACCCCAAAACCACTACTTCTCATATGTAGACTGTTAGCGATGAAATATTAAGATGATGAACTGACGTTACAGTGATAATTACGACCAGTCGCAACTCGTTTAGCGCAGTCCAGACCTTTCACACACAGAGCTCGCACACACTCATGCAGTCTTTGCTAGGGGGACCGTAGTTTAGTGGAGTGAGAGATGGTTATTAGACTCCCGTGTCGTGACCCGCTGCTGACTCACATGTTAACGGGGGGCTTTGGTTCTTTCCCATAATGCTGAGGGTGCCTGCGGTGCCAATGTGTCACAAGCAGCTGTTTTCTGCTTTATTAACATATACGCTTTTATTCATGCAGTCTGCCATGCTTCCATTTATCTACTGCCTTATCTATTCATGCATCCTACTTGCTCTGGATGTGACACTGAGCACTGGGTTTGGGAGAAGAGGACCAAACAGAAACACACACACATACAGGAGTTTTATGAGCTGGGTGGAGTGTACACACATCAAACATGCTGAATGCATGTTGCATGAATGTGTGTATGTTTATGGAGCCTAGTGATGTAAACAAATCCCTTGAAGTTCACTATGAAACGCTGCTTTTGAGCAACAAAGATTGGGTCCCACTTTATATTAGGTGGCTTTAATTACTATGTGCTTGCATTGAAATTAATCAATTTGGTAAAATACACTTATTGTGTACATACATGTTTTTACATTGTACTTATATTTAAATAAGTATCTGCATGTATTTGTAATTATTATACTGTTGACCCACCCTTAAATCTACCCATATACCACCAAATCTGTCCCTAACCTAACCCGTAGGTTAAAAGTGCTTTGCAACACAAAATGAACACAACAAGTACAATGTATGTATTTTTTATGTAAGTTCATAGTAGTTAGGGTCAACTACAATAAAGTGGGACTAAACATTGCAACTCAAATCATTCTAACTGCCAATCATTCTAATATGCTGATGGTGCGCATAAAATATTTCAGATTTCAGTGTTGGATTCTAAGATGAATATAAAGAATAAAAGAATAGCATATACCTGAAAACATATATCTTTCTTAACATGCAACTTTTGACAAATTTCATGTGCCCTTGTTGAATAAAAAGTATGAATTTCTTAAGAAAAATTCAAATTACTTCGGAGTGATCAAATAACAGCATATTGGCAGCCACCAATCCTAACATCGTGGCATCTACTATTTAACAAACAAATGCTGCTCTTGTTTACATTACGCTCAAGAAATGCTAACATTACAGCGCATTACAGAGAGAAAAAAAAAAACATTTTAAAAATCCAGAGAATCAACTATATTTGTACTGATAAGTAAAAGCATTTTCCACAACAGTAAAGATGATATTGGGTGCAGTATAAGCATGTGGTATCACCACCGTGCACTTAACCTCAGGTTGCTCTGGGGGGATTGCCTGAGCAACAAGTGTACTGTGAGTCACTTTGGATAAAAGCATTTGCTAAATGACTACTTACAGTGTTCAGCATGTGATTACAGACATATTAAAGTAACATGCCATAATCAATTTAAATACAGTAAACATGTATGAAAGCACACTGGCTGGAAACGCAAGCACTGATGTAAAGCAGAAGCGAGAGTAGATGATTTGTGCTCAACATGCTTGTTTTCAGAGACAGCTAATAAGTCCCGATTGTTGCACTCCTGTGATTGTTTGACACCTAACATGTCCCACAATCCCACTGTGACCAGTGCCAACTATTGAGAAGCCTCGCAGACAATATGGCTTCATTAATTGAGCGTCTTAAGAAAAATTAAGCTTCAGAAGTAAATGAGGAGTGGCTTGTTGTTATATCTAGTAAACAGAAACCAAAATCAATTGGATCTGTAAAGATCCACATCGTTGTTCTTATGTTTCAGGACACATAGAGACAAACGAGGAAAACAAGAAACTGGAGACTATATCTGTGTGACGGCAGACACTCTTAGCCAAAGCCGCAGCAATAAACAAGCTGACAACTTTCCCGACTTCACCGCGCTTGCAAAGGATTTATGTTGATGCAAGTTTGGCGGTCTTAAATATTCATTAAGTAAACATTAAATAGTCTTTGAACAAACAACGTTAGCAAACGGATTCCAGGAAACTAACAACCTGTGTACACTTGCGTGGGATTTTGGTGACCTGCATGTGTTCGACAGTGACAGAAGCAAGAAACACTCGATCACTCAGCACTGCCCCGAGGAAGGAGAAAAAGTCCAAGACAGAAAGTCATCCGAGATGGCGTCCTGGAGGCTCGTCAGACATTTTGAGATCTATCATAAACATATTCGTTTAGCTAATGATCTGAATTACCTGTCACATGAACCTGGCACAAAGCCGAAGGAGGAAAGAAGCCAGACATTGCCCTCATTACCAATCAATGAGCATCAAGGGAACCAACAACCTTCAAGAGAGAAAAAGAGTGAAAAGGAGAGAGGAACGCACAAACTAAAAGCTTTCGAGCCATTTCAAACTGTGACATTTTTCTACGAACAACTTCATAAATGACTGGAGTGAGATTATTTCATCACAGCTGATGTAACATCAATGCCATGGCTGCATTAATTCAGCAGTTTTTCCCTCGATTAAAAGGCGTATGCTGCAGAACAAAAATTGTACAAAGCGTGTACACTTGTGAGTCTCAGTAACTGCTTGTTCTGATACAAACATTCAAGCACTTCATGACTCACATTCAACATTCCAGAAAGTGACGGTGTATCATAGTGCACAAAACATGCTTTCCATCTTCCTGCTGTTTGTGCAGCAGAAGAGGTTCATGTTTGGCTGTGATACGTCGCTCGGCTCTGGACCTGTGATTGACTGAGGCTGTGTTTACCTGAAAGCCTGCCCTCATCAGCAGCGTTAGACGACAACACAACACAAACATGAACATCTGCTTGGCTACACAGGCCACCTCAGAGATCCTGCTCTGTTAGGACACAAATATGAGGTCTACTAAAGGTTGTGTTGATCATTTAGTTGCTTTTTGTTCACGTTTAACTGGCTTTTATTTGATTTCCACCTTATACTGACACCTGTCGGACTGGACGTACAAAGTTTTTATCTCACATTATACATTAGTAAAACATTCCTCTTTATGCTTGTATGACAAATTAAAGCACTATGTAAAATATATATTAATGCACTATTTGTAAGTAGTAATGCAGTCAATTGTATCTGGTTATATGATCGCAACTAGATAACTGATATGACTGCAGTTTTCATCTCATCTTATATCCATCACTTTGAAATTCCTTAAAAGCACTGTTTATGTCATTAGAAGCAAAACTTTTCTCTAATTAGCAAACAAGAAACTGATAAGTTATAAGAAACTGTCGTGATGTTTCAGCGTCAAGAGGAAAGCTGTAAGGCGCAAATCTGAATATAACAAAGACAAGATGATCAAAGATAAACGTTTACTGCCAAAGCTGCCAAAACAAAGCATCTAAAATTAGATTCGGGATCCTTTTCCCATCACTGTCGTCCTGCTTCTATTTTAATCCCAAACAAAGAGTCTATCTCAGTTTATTCACTCAGTCAAAAGGGCCATGAAAAACGAACCACTGTCCCTCACAGACAGCGTTTAAAGAAACATCATTATTCCAGCTGTCATCATCAACTAGGTTTTTTTGCATGACAGATGTGCAGTAGGCCTGAGGGGGCGGGGCTACATTATTGACAGCAATTTACAGGCTTTGCTCGGATGCGTTTGTTCACTCAGGTGCGGCAGGTGCGCGCGCGGGGAGCGGGCTTATCGCGAGCCGCGCTGTTGCTATGGGTCGGCAGCTCCGTTGCCACGGCGCCTACAGGCGACGGCTGGAGGCCCTGGATGGAGGGGGATCTCGCGAAGGAAAGAGAGTGAGGCTCCGCGCTCTTCGCAAGCGCGCAACCTGTGGAGACTGCTGCGCCACACCAGCTGTCTGATAAGAAGGGAAATTCAACAGATGCACGCTAGAATGAGGGGGCATCACTGACGGCGCTTCGTTTCACCGTTTGAGATGCTCTCGACAGAATAATCACTGTGAACCGATGCGCCGATGACACCTCCCCGAGTTCTTTTCAGCTGCTGGACTGTGATCAATGCAGTCTGACCGCACAAAAAGATTAAAAGGCCATTTTAAGTCTGAAGCAGCTGAAAGGATAATCCATTGGCATCTGTGTGCGCGTCTCTGGCCACATGATCTATATACATGATCAAGCCGTGGCGAGCCACCCAACAAGTTCATTAACTACATAAACGCATTTCCCTCCAAAATAATAATTAAATAGCTGTCGGGCATATTGCATGGCATTTGTTGATCGTCCTCCAAAAGCGTTATGAGTGCGCAGAGTGTGTTTGAAAATGGAAGGGTTTGGGTTTGGGTACACCCCCGCGTCATGCCCATGATAATGCCAACACACTCACCATACACCCCTCAACATATCCATATGGCACTCACACACACACACACACATAGTTTCTAAACAGAGGGAAGACAAATAGAGAAATTACCTTGATGGTTTTCAAGGGTGTCCTCCGGTATGTACATGTTTTTGCTTTCATTTACCATATATGTGGTCCAGCTTTATCCGAAGGTGAATGAAGAAAAGGTTGTAAAAAGGAGGGGGTAGGAAAAAACAACCCAAGGGAAAGAAATGAAAGAAAAAATGGGGGAAGAAAAAATGAAAAACGCAAAGCGTAAGATATTCCTTCTCTTGCGGCTTAGTTAATATTACCTGATCCCCATTATGGAGCTAAAGATCAGGAAAGGATAATCGCAGGAACCACCTAAGAAAACGAACCAGTGCATCTTTGGAACATCCGGGCCCTACCTAAGAAACATGATACCAGCGCCGCTTGCTGATAATCGATAATCAAATCGGGCGCGATTCGCTCGGAAACGGTTCGAAAAGGATGCTGCAAGAGCCAGGAGAAGCGCAGGAAAAGCGGGCGTAGGTTTCAAAGACCGTTTCAGAAAGCGCAGCAAAAGGTAAAAGGTGTGTATATTCCAGATCTCACGGGCTTTAATCTTCACATATGATCGATTCCATCTGAGATGTTCCACAACAGGCGTAGTTTGCGTCGCGCCTCGTTAGGAAATAGAGTGCAGAATCGGCCGCGTCCAGTCCATATTGGAGAGAAAGGGGAGTAGTCAGTCTGTGGCCCTGCGGAGAGAGAGCGCACACCACCAGCCTCTCTGCAATGATCTGACGACCAAACCCCCTCCCCTGTAGACTCCCTGACTGCTTCCAGATGTGACTGCGCTAGAAAGGAGAATAAATCCTCCACGCTTTTCCACACGGGCTGTATCTCTTGAGGGGGAGAGAGCAAACTTGGGAATCAGCTCCAATACAGTGAAGCGTAGCCAGACTAGGAACCGATTCGAGTTCTTTTACAGTCCAGAATCATGTCGGAAGATGATTTATACCACAACCAACCTGGCGTAAATACGCTCACAGTCACGGCTCCATGCACCATGTTTAGACATTATCCACTTCCTGCTGCCTGCCGGGATGCCACACTTCTGGGGAGAACGTCGAGTTCCCCCAGCAGCAGGTGTCGGGGGCTGATTTTTCCCTTCATCTGAGGTTTAACCGGCCTGATCTTCCCATGGCAGGACAGGCTGTTTCTTGAGGACTGGCGGGCTCTGATAAAGGGGACGACGGGGCCTGGGAATTTCTGCAAGATGACTGAGAATCTTTCATCAGCGAACGGCCTAGTACGAATTTAGCAGGCCCTTCCCTGGTCCCTCCCTCCAGCCATGAGAAAACTTCACATGTCCCAAGAGACATCCCCTGCCCCCAGACTATCATTTCTGGCTCTCTGCGCATCAGAATCGCAGATTTTGAATTTTCAATCAGTCAGAAGAATCATGAAGCATGCAGCAGGAAGGAGAGGCACTCAAAACTGCAGGTTTTCAGGCGTCCCTCTGGATGAATGACAAACAAGCTCTCCCAGTGCATGGACATTCCAAGTTCTTTGATTGAATTTGGCTTTGAACAAAAGTTCACGACAGAGGTCAGCGATTTCCCTTCAGCATCCTCAAATAATTGATTAACTTTGGTATGTTTATACAAAGCACAGAGGAAATGTTCACAAAGTGTTTTTCAGTGCCACCCTGTAATCATAAGCTTCTGGGAATCCAAAGAATCACGGCCATCAGTACAGAAGTACAAACTGCGTGGCTTCAAAGTTCCTCCCAGCTTCCTCACCCGCATTTCAAATGTCAAGACGAATCATGTCTCTGTCTGCGCACTGAATGTGATACACAGCAGTGACCGTACTCTACAGCCACAGGCTACATGACTCTTTTACTAACACTATAATTAACCAATTAACTAAACATAACTGAGGCGACACATCCTCTTCCCTTCTGTACCGACTTTTACCCTATTTATCTCCATGTAATGGGAATTAAGTATACCGAACATAAAGGTTTTAGGTCTGAGGTAAATGTTATTTGATCACGTTAACCAAATTTTTAGCATCCGAACTGAAACATACAAATTTGTACATAAAAAGATTTTGACCACATTATAAAAACTGCATGGGCTGCTGAGCTCTCTGGAAAAGGTCTGAGATCCTGCCGAGGAGGACGACAGCTCACGAGTACTTGTATAGTGATGCCCTCTAGTGGTGAATGAGTATAGTGTCGTCGAGTAAATCGTCCTTTAGAAGGTGCATTATGGAAAAACTAGTTAGTTATGATACGACAGTCCCCCTGAAGCAACCCTGATGTCTTGCTCAGGGGCACAATAGCATTCAGTTTCTAAGTTTTTCCTGTTGCAACCTTCATATAAAGTCCCTAGTTGAAATTTTAGTTGCTGCACCATGGAAAAAAGAATAAATTTGGCTACTAGTACAATTTTAAAGCACTTTTTTGGTGGGATATGATTATTTTAATAAGTCAAAACCATCAGATATTATGGGGGACAAAATTGGGATTTGTTGGGGGGGCGGGGTTATGGTATCGGGCTTTATATATATATATATATATATATATATATATATATATATACACACACATACACATAATTGATAACTTTACTTGGCAAATATGACTTAATCTGAAGCAATATTCTTATTAATTTTCTATCAGCTGTGACATAAATCTGCATGCTTTTATATTTAATCCAATGGCATTATTTTTTACCTTTATAGAGGGTATTTTTTCACTAATCTTACTAATACTTTCATTTCAAATTCTTACATTTTATCTATAGATCCAGTTATTTTAATGTGATTGTTATTATCTAGCCTATAGCCTAGGAATCATTTACACTAAAAAATATAACTGCATAAATTATATTATGAGATTCTTAAAAAATAAAAAAAAAACAAGTAATGATCTAAATTAATTAATTCATTTAAATGATTCGTTCATAGGGCAGATTCATTAGATGTTCATCGCTATACAACATTACTATACAACATTAGCCCATTCAGTAACGTAAGAGAGGTTTGGCTATTAAAACTGCGGCATGACAGTAAGTCCTTTGATCTACATGTAGCAGCCTATGTGTTTTAGAAAGAACAAACAAACTAAACAATTAAAAAAAACTTAAGAATTTCACATCCTCAAGGGCTCCCCTGGATGCACAAACTCTGCAGCGTCAGCTTACTTCATTTCTATCGATGTCCAAGATGTAAAAACCGAAGGTCCGGTGGGTCTCAGGTGAGCTCAAGCCATGCCGCTGCAAGGGGCGGGGTTTCAGGCTCATCGGTTATTCACGCGCCTCGATTAGTTTTCCTGTGCGCGCGCGAGATCAGCGATCAGCTCGTGCTGTCTTGTTGTCAGCGCAAACATGGCGGGAGCGGTAGCCGATGAGGAGTTAGACAAGTGAAATAAAGCGATATACTAATGTTTTACTAGTTTGTAGGTCATTGAAAACACATATCAGGAGACTGGAACGTGAAGTAAAGTGTTTCAGGCCTGTTTTACAGAGTTGAATCTCGTTTTAAAGGCATTTTAGGATTTGTGCGGTATTTTAAGTGCAGGTAAGTTTCACTCCTGTCCGATCTATAACAGGGCAACAGCAGCTAACCAAGGCCTCGGTTATTTCATTTGTAAACGTGTGGAGGCATGAATTATTCAATTACTAGTGGCAAGCATGAGTATTATTATTGTTTATAAACGGCTGGGGATTTGAACAAACCGCTAATCCTCGCAGTACTAAACTTCTGCTGTAAGCCGTCTTTCCGAGTTTGTGCTACGGACATGAATGATGCCTCAAATCAAGGCGCGCTATTATTTTACTAGCCGTCGGTTTTACGACTGGCAATGAGAGAGAGACCCGAACCAAATCTAAGGGACATAATAAAATACAGACTTGCGGGTGGGCTCTTTTGGCAGGCAACACGGTGATAACAGCTTGTATAGGAACACTTTGTCAAGCACACAGCATCATGGCTGAGCTGCTCACATTTGCTTTAGAATATAGTTTATTCTATTTTCTTAATTAAGCCATGCTTATTGTATTAATTTATACACAGTATAATCATATATAAGTCTAACGCATTTAATTTAACTGTACATTCCTGATTTATGTTTCAGCTGAATAACTTTCGCAGCTATAATTAATTTATTTAATAACCTTTAAAAAGGCTTACCTTTTAAAATATTTGAATGTGTGCATGCTCTATTGTTTTTAAAGGGATACATAACCCAAAAGTAAAAATTCTGTCATTAATTACTCACCCTCATGCTGTTCTAAACCCATAAGAACACAAATTAAGGTATTTTTGATGTAATCTCAGAGCTTTCTGACCCTGCATAGAAAACAAAGCAACTGACACATTCAAGTCCCAGAAAGGTAGTAAGGACATCATTAAAATAGTCCATGTCATGTGACATCAGTGGTTCAACTGTATGTTATGAAGCTACAAGAATACGCAAAGAAAACAAAAACAAATTCTCTTCTATGTTAGTGCATTCACAAGAGTACCATGATGTATGCATGTGCATTCCCCTGCTTGCTTGTAAACAAGAAGACTGCACTTGCTTGTACGATAGAATAAAGTATTGAGACACAACTAGGCCAGTGGAGATTTTTGTAGGTAAAGCATTCGGTCATAAATGGCACATACAAGACAAAATGTGTAGGTATGCAGAAAGAACATTTTACAACACAATAAAAAGTGCAGTATAAAGATAAGATATGCATTTCAGATAAAGTAATTTTTTACAGTTGTTGGAACTAAACACTTAAATCTGAATGTATTAGTAAACAGTAATCTTGGGCATCTGCATGGTTTTATTTAAAGATCATATATTTCATTTCCAGAACAGGACTGGAGCCATGACTGCAAGTACAGGTGGAGGCGGGAGCTGTTTATCCATGAGTCTGTCTGCTCTAAAGAGACTGGACCCCTACATCAGCAGCATCACAGACCTGGCCAGCCAAGTAGCACTTTACACCTTCAACAACACCACTAATGAATGGGTAAACCATCATATCAGCACATTTAATAACATTTATTGGATATGTAGCTTAATGACTATTCAAAAAAAATATTTGGCTTTTTTTTTTTAGTTTATTTTCATTTTAAGTTAAATATAAATATATAACTGCATTTGTGTTCTGCAGGAAAAGACAGATGTAGAGGGAACTCTGTTTGTCTATAGCAGGTTTGTATGTTTTCCGATGTTTTCAACAAGAAAGTAAAACACATATGTCTTGAATCAGAACCCTAGAGAGCTAAAGCTAAGGGTCACAGAAATAAATTCCTCAGCCTTCTGATATAACACTGTACACTTGACTGCACTAACACTGCAAAAAAACACCTACTCACAGTTGTTAAGTTCCATCAGACTCATAAGGTTTAGTTTCCCACTCATGTTGTGAGTTCTAATGTCAGTTTTCTGTGCATCAGGCTTGCCTCCCCCAGGCACGGCTTCACCATCCTGAATCGCTTGAGCATGAACAACCTGACCGAACCCATCACTAAAGACTTAGATTTCCAGCTGCAACATCCATTTCTCCTGTACAGGAACGCTCGCTGTAAGTCATTCTATTTTTTAAAAAAACAACTCGGATGCATCAGAGCAAAGCTAAAAGAGCTCATACAGCTGTATAGTATTGGATATAGCTAAAAGTATGCAGATTTGGTTTATTGTTCAAATTGTTTTCATAAACAATTCATTACATAATGTGACAAGATGAAAGTGTGTTAGAAACAATAATGATATCACAAACAGGATTAAAAACCTTAGTGTGCATTGCACCTTTACATTTTGCACGTTTTTTTCGAAAGTGAGTTGCATTCCATTTTTTGACCAATGCATGCATTCCCTGTGAATCGAACCTGCTCTGATACTTGAGCCACAGGAAAGCTTACACAAGGATTTTGTTAGATGGACTCATCTTTACTTATTGTTCAGGGAAATTTAAAGTTCTGATGTTCAGCCCACAAAGGCCCAGCCCCAGATATACTTCATTTTTCGTGTTTCCCTCCATCTCATGTTTAGTTGAACAAGCAAGCCTTTGGAAGTAAACTTCTCTGATAATATGTGGAAGCAGATGCACATGGACCTTTCTTTCGAAGGGCTCAGATCACTCAAACATCCACACACATGGCTGCAGAGTCACAAAAATTGGGCTGGACGTGGATGGTGCATTTTGGCCAAATGTTTTGGACCCCATTTGGGTGTGCATTTGGCATGCAGTGTCAAAAGGATTGCTTAAAGCGGATGCTAATACCAGGTGTAAACAGCCCAGGCAGTACAGGGTGAGCATCCATCCAAAAGGTGAAGAACTTAAGCAGTAAAAGTGTGTCTAAATTGAGGGAGTTGTCAGACTGGCGTCTCTCTGTGTGTGTGTGAGATCAGAGATCCCTGGCAGACGTGCCTGCATGAGAGGCCCCAGAGCCACAGTGCCTTATATGGTGCAGAGAAGTATGTGTGTGTTTCTCTTCCAGTTTCCTGCCAGCATCACAGACCCGACCAGCCAATCCTGATTAGATAACAAGCCTCTCTTATACGCACACATGCACAGGCTTCCAAGGAAATTCATGATAAAGAGACCTGCAAATAGAGTGTATGCGGAAAAGCCCTAAGTACTTCAGGTTGATTGAATGAATCATTGTAGATCTTGATGTTTCAGCCAGTCCAAAACTGATGTTTGAGCATTGCAGTGACAGTGAAAATCTGTGCTTCTGCTAACTGACTGATGGGAAAATCTATCCTGGCCACTTCCAAATGTAGGTGAGAGTTTACTGGCCAGCTATTTCACTGATTTATGTGCCACAGAGTAGATTTTTATTCTTGATCAAATTCGCTGCCTCGATTCTAGAATATTAATGGTAGCCATAGAACTGCTTTGAGGTTGTAAAACTGTTCTAAATAGTTGTTAGTGTGTTGTCACTCATTCTGGGGTGTTCTAGAGAAGTTGGTTAGTATGGTGGCCCAGTAGTGTACAACACAATGAAATTAGCACAAAATAATGGAAAAAAACAGAAACAAGAAACAGGGCAACAAAACTGGCACAACACAACGGAATTAGTGTTGTGGATATTTTGTTGTTATGGACAACTGGGCCACCATAGTTTATATGTCAGTGATGTCATTTTGTACCAATAATTAGTGTCACCCTGGTTCCCTAAACAAAAAGCCAATTGGATTTTTTAATTGATTGCAGATAAAAATAAAAAAGCTCTGTGAGAAATAAATGCTTATGATTCTTATCAAGTAGAAAAAGAAGAACATTATCAAGTTAATCTTCACATATGAACACAACATTTATGAATTTTGGAATTTAAATACAATTGCCAGATGGAAAAAAAAAAAACTAAAATACACAATGGTAGCATGAAGTCACCGACAATAAGCTTCCCACAGCTCTTTCAATATTTGAGTCTGAGGTAGATAAGTTTGAAAGATGGCGAGTATAATCACAGTAAAGTTGTAAAAGTGCACTATTAAGCAGTTAAGATTTACTGTTTTCGTTTTTAATACGGTGTAATGTCCCCATCAGCCCTCATTTCCAGGACACTTAAAAGCTTAAATCACAAGGAGGGTAAGTACTTCTGTATGTCTTGTTATTAGAACAACGCAAAAATGTTCTTTGGACCTTATTTTAGGCATTTGACCAAATCCCATTAAAAATACTCTGTGATATTTGGGACAATGGTACCAGAAGTACTTAGCCAGGTTTTGGACTCATTCCTGCAGGACTCTATTCTGGTTTCTAGATATGGCTCCTGTCCCTGCTTCAATGTCAGTTGTCTAAGAAATGTTTTCCTATTATATGAAAACTAAATCTGGTGACTTACAGTACAGCTCTCTTCAATAAACCACACAGTTTGAGGTACTGTTCATGTCTGTAGCACAAATAATGCAGTGCAAGAGTTACTTTGTTAATAGTTGAATACTTAGTAAGGGCAATAATCATGTCTTTACAAACACTATTAATAAGGTTTCAGACAATGGGAAGTAAGACCTACACTGTCCATCTTAAACACTTTGCTCTTCCTCATGTGCAGAGTGTGCTGGATTCCATCAGCTCTCTTAAACAAACGCAGTGTTGTGATTGTGATTTGTGACTGGAGACTTTCAGCAGGACTCTTGCGTATACAAAGCTCTTACCTCCTGGCCGCACGAACGTGTATCCCAGCTCTCTCTCCGACACCAGCTTCCCTTTGAACCGCACCTCCACTTCCTCCTCCAGCCGCTCATGCTTCAGCCTGCGCCGACTGAACAGCCCCCGCAGCATCTTTCTTCTCTCACTGAAATTTGAATCCACAGCAGACTGAAGCTTTGGTCTGTTTGAAGTCGGTCAGAAGTTCACCGTCTCCTCACTGCGTGCGCGGATCCCGCTCCATTCAGTAAAACATGCAGCGAACACTTCTGCACTCTGACACGAGCGAGGGTGTGTGGTTCGGGTCTCTGTTTTTCTTTTCTCTTTGTTGTGTTTTGATAAGTTCAACTTCAAGAGCGCTCGCAGTGTCCTCTCATCCCTCTCTGTCCTTGTTCTCCTCCCCCTGCTCTCTCTTTTTCTCTTACTCTCTCAGAGTTGTGTTCTTCGGTTCCCAGGCAGTATTTTGTTTGGGTTTTTTCCCCAGGCGCTGACCCGTGTGGTGCTCTCTGCTCTGAGAATGAACAGTTTTGGATACAGCACCAGCCCTTTCTCTCTCTCTCTCTCTCTCTCTCCTTTCGTTCACTCGCCCTTAGTTTTGTTATCTCTCTGCTACTTCTGGAGGTGAATGGAACAGGTCCTGATCCAGCTGTCAGCACCAGACTCTAAGTTTAGTTCATGAGGGCTCCACAGTCTGTACTTATCGCTGAAATCTCTATTAATTGACTGTTGCTACAAGCATCTGAAGACTTCATCTTGGTCTTTAAAGACATTTTGGTGTCCTGGCACAGCATTTGGCTCTAGTTCTGCTTGGGCATTTGGGAGTTTGGACTGTCTGGGAAAGGAATTTTGGTTTGATTTGACTGTGTACATATATGTATGTATGTATGTATGTATGTATGTATGTATGAATGATGGCTCTTGTGCATGTTTGCTGTCGGTTTTGGTGGTCCTTTTCCACTGCTAATTCTGATGCTGATATGATCTTTCCTTTGATTGAATTAATATTAATGTGTACTGTATGTGGGGGTTTTTTTTGTTGATTTTTTTTTTTTTCTGGCAGTGTCTATCTATGGCATCTGGTTCTATGATAAAGAAGACTGTCAGCGTATAGCGTCACTCATGAAGAAGTGAGTTTTTCTTCTGCAACTCACACAACTTTTAATTTTGGTTCTTATTCTATTGTAATTTAATGATTCCAATTCCCCTGATGATTCTTCTAGTACTGCTATAAGGAGTCAAAACATATTTAACACTTTTTAATGTTGTTGTTTTTCTCTGACAACTGTTATAAAGTGTAATTTGCTTAGTTATGTCACTTTTAGATGACTGTTTAAGATGCCTTTATGACAACTTGCCATAAACCAATACATCATAACCTGTTTGTGTCTTTGTCTTGACAACTTCACATTACTTAGACAACATAAAATAAATTAAACAAATAAATAATATAATAATTAAATATTGTCATAAAATAATTTGACAGAATATTAACATGTAATGACACTTAATGACATTTTAATGATAAATTCAGTTTGTACCACTGTCATGACATGAGGAGCGTATCGCTGCAGCCCACAAGATCCAGGAGGCATGGTTCGATCCAGATCCAACTCCTCCCACCTTTCATATACCTATACCTATCCATCTGCATGACAAAGACACTGACAGGTTATGGTGTATTGGTTTATGTCAAGTTGTCATAACAAAGGCATCTCAAACAATGTCATCTTTGCATACTTTGTTCCATATGGCAGATATCCAAAAGCTGTTAACGAAACCACATGTTACTACAATTTTTTGGTTTCTGTTAAAAAAATCTTTCTTACGAACATTCTTTCTTTATGCTTATCAGTTTGGCAGGGTTGGAACAGCAGTTACAGCCACAAATGGCAATTAGCTCTGTCTCTCCGCGATCTGCAGAGCAGGGTGTGGATATAATGCAGATGCTCACCAAAGCACGAGATGACTATGATAAGGTGACACACATCTTAATATCACCTTTTTCTGTCTTGCACAAGTATTAAGGTGCTTTACGTACACTAGATGTCACCAGCGCACAGTATATTTCACCTACTTGAGTTTTCTTCCTTTCTTTTTAGGGAAAACTCGGCGAGCCGAAAGAAATTGGCAGTGGTGGCGTCATCTATGGAAACCCCCATCTGATTAAACCCATTCCCCTCAAACCAGCACAGGACACGCACATTCAGGGACAAACGCCGCAGGTGTGAATACTCTTATCTCGGTATACTTGTGACGCAGCAGACATGACATAAATGTAATATTTAAATAGAAAACTTTTACTCTCTCTCAGGATACAGAGTTGGACACGAAGCACCTCTCGGTTGTCACATTGTTCGGTGCTCAGTCAAAAACAGACTCTGTCTCGCTGCAGCCCACCGCACCTGTTAGCAGGCTGGGTCCAGCGCGGTCCATGGTGGCCCGCTCACTGTCATATGATGACCCTTCTCCGGCAGGTGGCGGTGTGGTGTCCAACACCCCCATGCAGCACTGTCCAGCCATACACAAGCTCATGTCTGGTTCACTGCTTCAGCCCCTGTCTGAATCCCCAGAGAGCCGCATGTGTGAAAACGGGGCCGTCCAGAACCAGCCTGACCCAATACAAAAACTGCTAATGAACCCTCTTCCTGTGGCAGGGCCTCCAGGGATGCCTTCCTTACAGTTTAATCAGGGAGAAAGTGGGGTGGGGGCTAAAGCCTCAGGGCCGGTTTCAGCTCAGCACTTGCTGTATGTTCCGAATAAACCACCCCCTGCTGGAGTGGCAGGGAACGTGGTGTCACCACATGAGCTTCTCCAGAGGCTCACATTGGTGCAGCAGGAGCAAGAGCTCCACCCTCACCAGGAGCTTCTACAACCCAGTCTGACCACCAGCACCTCCAGTCTGAGCAAAACTAATTCCACACAGGTGAAATAAATCTTTCTGTTCAGTTATTCTGATCTGTTGCCTTTATGTTGTTATCAGATAAGTGGTTAGTCATTCTGCAGCTGTATGTATAACCTGTGATTTAATGTGTGGGTGCAGGTGAGCTCACCTCAGCGTATCCCAGCGACTGTAGCCCCCACCATGCTTCTATCACCCAGCATGTTCATTCAGACTAAAACCACTAGAGCAGAACCAGAACCACCTGAAATCAGAGCACTTAGCAAGTCTCAGCTACAAGCCACGCTGCTCCACCTCATCAAGGTCAGAACCAAACACCTCCACCTGTATTATTCCAATATTGCTAATATAATTTAGAGATACATCACCATTTTTGGTGGCATAAAACAACATTTTATGTTTTCAACCTAAAGAAGAAATATAGTATTAACACAATTTAATTTGATATAGTAATGTAAAATGATTAATCATGATCAATCACATTCTAAAAAAAAGTTTTGGTCCCACTTTATATTAAGTGTCCCTAATACCTGTGTACTTCCATATGTAACCACAGTGTAAGTACACACCGGTACAATAGTATCTACAGCTGTAATATTTCTGTAACTTCACACATGTAACAACCCTCAGAATGGTGTGTCTAAGTACAAACTTGTAACAGGACATTGGTAACAACACTTTTTGGTAATGAAATTACAAATGTGTAACAGGACTAACAGCACTTTTTGGTAAATAAAGTGTTACACTTTATATTAAATAGACAATTGCTAT
>JAUMHE010001565.1:0-17249 GCA_032359235.1 Enteromius mattozi | reverse complement strand
TCATCATCTGCCTTCACACGATTACTGTAGACTAAAAATTCTTCTACATAATCCTCGATGTTGCGTCCAAGTTGGTATAGAGAATTGAGACGCGACACTGAGACCGGTCCATAATCCTGCCAGCGTGGCATGGAATAGTCTCTGAACGAGGGTTGAGAAAAACAGTCGCTAAATCCTCGTTGGCTGAACATTCTGTCATGAATAGAGAGTACGTGCAGCGTGCGGATTTATGTGCAGACTGTTTATTCAAAACATACACAAACGCAGAGTGAGACAAGCAGAGTTGGTTACCGGCAAACACGATCATTGAAGGCAAAGACAACAGAATAATCCAATAAGTGTAGCGTAGGTCAGGAAGACGATAAACAGAGTCCAGTGGGCAAGGCGAAAGCGAGAGTCCGAGAGCAGGCGGGGTCAACAACGGTAATCCAGGAACAACGGAAACACAGGGAAACACGGAGGGCTTTACAAGGGGTTTACACACGCAATGTTCAGCGATATTAACAGAGACAAACGGGGCTTATAAACACACTGAAACAAGGCAGAGGGGCGGAGAGACTAATGGGTCTTCATAGCAACAAACAAGCGGGGTGGAGACATACAGGGTTGACATGGAAACAGCTGAAGACACTTCATTATACAAGTCCTAAATACAGACGAAGGGATAGGGAATCACAGAACATGGTCCGGGCTGGAGCTCCCTCTGGTGGCGCCCAATGGCACCTCCAGCTGGCATTGTGACAATGATGTCCATATTCATGTATATATTCAACATTGGACATGTTTTGGTCGCACATGCTTGCTGGGAATCATCTGTTCTTCCTTATCCTAATGATTTCTGAAATCTGGGGAAGTGCAGATGGTTGAAGGAAACATATAAAGATCTTTATATGTAAACATCATCAACAGTTTGAGAATCAAGCTAAAACACTTTTTTTTTTCCAATTTGTCATAAATATGAATTAAATGAGGATAATTTTTATGACCACTATAGGCGGACGCCGACCCTGTGGTTGTTCCATATGCAAGCAGCAGTGTCTTGAATTTGATGCGAGCTGCAATTGTGAGCCAGTAAAGGGAGATGACCAGCTAGAAGGGCATTGCAATAGTCCAGCCTAGAGATGACCATGGCCTGGGTAAGAAGATGTGTGGCCTGCTCTGTAAGAAAGGGCCTGATCTTTCTAATGTTGTGTAGGGCAAACCTGCAAGATCGGGCAGTTTTCGCAATATGGTCTTTGAAGGAGAGGCGGTCATCGAAGATAACTCCAAGATTTCTAGCAGAAATTGATGGGGTAATAGTTAGTATATCCAAATGGATGGTGAAATCATGCTGTAGAGTTGGAGTTGCAGGGAAAATGAGTAGTTCAGTCTTTGCCAGGTTGAGCTGTAGATGATGATCTTTCATCCACTCCGAGATGTCCACCAAGCAGCCTGAGATCCGTGCGGCCACCGTTGGGTCATCTGGTTGAAATGAAAGATAGAGTTGTGTGTCATCGGCGTAGCAGTGGTAAGAGAAGCCATGTGCCTGTATGATGGGCCCCAGAGATGTAGTGTATATGGAGAAGAGGAGAAGAACTGAACCCTGAGGAACCCCACTGACCAGATGATGTATTTTGAATACCTCCCCTCCCCAAGCCACTTTAAAGGATCTATCTGTGAGATAGGATTCAAACCAGCAAAGTGGAATCCCCGTGATACCCAGTGATGAGAGTGTGGACAGGAGGATCTGATGATTCACGGTGTCAAAAGCAGCAGAAAGATCTAGCAAAACGAGTACGATGATCTGGAGTCGGCTTTTGCACCCCGCAAAGCTTCGGTGACTGACAGTAGTGCAGTTTCAGTTGAGTGGCCACTCCTGAACCCTGAATGGTTAGCATCCAACAAGCTATTCTGTGTGAGAAATAGCGATGAATGGAAGGAGAGAGATCGGTCTGTAGTTATCTATAAGTGAGTTGTTTAATGTAGGTTTTTTGAGCAGTGGGGTTACCCGAGCCTGCTTGAATGCAGTGGGGAAAGTGCCTGTGAGGAGAGATGTGTTGATGATGTGTGTAAGTGCTGGTAAGAGTGTGGGAGAGATTTCTTGGAGAAGGTGAGAGGGGATGGGATCTAGAGGGCATGTTGTAGGATGGCTGGAGAGGAGAAGTTTGGATACTTCTGCCTCAGAGAGAGGACAGAAGGAGAAGAGTGAGGTGTTAGCTGTGGGTGTTGTCTGTATAGGTTCCTGTATGCATGGAGCTGAGAACTGTCTGCTGATAGATGCAGTTTTGTCGGAAAAGAAGGTGGCGAAATCATCTGCAATTATAGAAGTGGTGGGGGGTGGTGCTGGTGGACAGAGGAGTGAGTTGAATGTTTTGAAGAGGTTGCGTGTGTCTGGAGCATTGTTGATCTTGGTGTGGAAGAATGTGGATTTGGCTGTATGGACTTGAGCAGAGAAGGATGAGAGCAATGACTGATACATCCTCAAGTCAGATGGATCTTTAGACTTGTGCCATTTTCTCTCCACTGCCCTGAGTTTGGAGTTGCGTACGTAAATGAGGTCGAGTTGGTTGCCGGATTTGTGAGTGCTTGTAGTATCAAGGTGGTTCAGATCAAATGAAGCTATGAGTGAGTGAAAGTCTGCAGCGTAAGGCTTGTCCAGATGAATGTTAAAATCACCAAAGACTAAAAGTGGAGTGCCATCCTCTTGGAATGAAGATAATAATCTAGTCCATCCAGCTCATCAAGGAAAGTGCCTAGTTGACCAGGAGGGCGGTAGATGACCACAACGTGGAGTTTAATTGGAGCCGTTATTGTGATGGCATGAGATTCAAATGAGTAATAGTTACAGAGTAGAGAGTGGTGAAAGAATTTCCGATTATTAGAAATGAGTATTCCAGTACCTCCACCCCTCCCAGTATGACGAGGGGTGTGAGAGAAGGAGAAGTTATTGGACAGAGCAGCAGGGGTTGCTGAGTCATCTGGACGAATCCAGGTCTCAGTCAAGCCCCGGATACTAAGTGAGGATTGCGTGGAGAATGCGGAAATGAAATCAGCTTTGTTAACAGCTGACTGGCAGTTCCAGAGGCCGACAATAAAGGAGAAGGTTTCGGTGGATGAAATAGCGATAGGGCGAAGGTTAGTAAAATTGCATTGACATTTGCGTGTAATGTTAGAGCGTTGTGTGGAGACAACCGGAATGTACTGAAAACACATGACAGAGTTAAAAAGAGAGAAAAATGAGAGGGTTACCTAGTAGCGCTGTCGGTGGTGTTGCTTGGTTAAAGTCGCGCAGGAAAAGTCGATGGTCTTTACTCTCGTCGGTCTTCACGCGAGGAGGCTGAACGCTTCCGCGACAGCGCCAATACTGAATATATACTACAAAATGAGACACGACTGATAACAGCTGGGCCCGCCTCCTGATTTAAGCCCAAGGTCTATATCTAAATACAAATAGCTCAAATCGAAACTAGGAACGAGATGCTTCACACTTAAGTGCCCGCTGGAATCAGCAAAACTAACTTCAATAAGTGTAATCAATGTGCTAATTAAAACGAAAAACAAGACTAAAAATAGACAGAGAACATAAAACAGACTTTCTAGCACTGTTCAATAATTTAAACACAACCTATGGATATACTGTATTAAATAACTCTTGGACGGATTATTGTCATGGTCCATACACTAGCTTCCAGTTATATGGAGATTTGGTTTTAAAGTACTTTTACCTGTTTACAAATCAGTCAATTGCCTAGGATCAATACACTTTACAGATATGATAGCTGAATGTAGACCTAACAGAATCAGTTTTTAAAAAACCAGGGATAGCACAAAACAAGGCAAAATTGTGTTTTAGTTTTTGGGATGCCAGCAGACGGTACAGATTACAGAAGAGATCAAATGTTCTAAACATTAGTTACATTCTAATCTAGACTCAAAACTAAAACTCAAGGTTACTTTCTGTGTGTGTAGACTGCATCTTTGTAACTCTCCTAAAGTGAGTAAAGTTTATGTTTGAATTGCCTTCATTGTCAGCGTCTGAATCAACATGCACCGTGACAGCCCAAAACACAATAGCAAATATAATGGATTTAATGACTATAATGGAAATTGTATTGGTTTTAATGGAAACTAAAATGATGTCTACTTGTAAATAACCCTGTTATTTAAGGTAATTAATAAGATTAATATTCTGGGGTGATTTAATTTCGTATTTTTTTTTTGTATTAGTTATGCTTGTTATAATTTGGATTATGCTTTGTACTCTTTTAAGTTATTTAACCTATAGAGACTTTTATTTTGAAATGCGACCAGACGGAAATGCACGGAGATCTGATATATCCGCAGAGAGAGAAAAGGAGCGCATGCGGGAGAGAGAGCGCGCACGCGGACAGAGAAGGATTACCGAATTAAGGATAAAAGACATTTAAATTAATTTATATATACATTCGCACTTTGTTGTTTTACTTTTCAGTATTTTGTTTTTTGTTTTTTGACTTTTTTGATCGGCACCTGGTTGAAAGGGAGAACAAGGTAGCGAACATTTATAGTTACGCTCACATATAGCATATATCTGTAACGTATACTCTCTATGAATGGTTTATGTGTTTGTTATATTATGAGTAACTTATGTTTGTGATAAATGTTAGCTTGATTTAGTGTTTTATTGCTGTAAGGTCGTTTGTTTGTTTCTTTTATATGGATGTGGATTTCATGCAGATTCTGATTTTTTTTATTTTTGTCTGTTATTCTAGCTCTTACGTTGTTGTACATTCAGCACGGACAATAAACCCCCAACAAAGACAGTACAACATCAGTGTATGAGTTCAATCCCTATTTATTCCCCTTTAATTCCTTTTCCTAATTTTCTTTTCTTCAACCGGGCTGTCACAGTAAGAGCTTGCCCATTAGTTCCATTTGCTGCTGTTAATGATGACGGACCAAGGATCAAATTTGTGCACTCCTGTGAAGGAAAGTGAAATATCAAGAGTAGTACAAAATAAAAACACAGTTGATGAGATAGAAGGTCAAGCTGAAGTTATAAATACAGATGAAGTACGTCGTTCTGTCCGTGAACGAATTCCAACTGAAAAAATGCTTGCATATCAAATAGAAGAGAAAGAAAAGGCAGAGAGAAAGCTTATGCATGCATATGAAAAGTGGAAAGCTGAGGTTCGTAAGGCCAGAGGGCAGCTGAAAACAGACATTCCTGAGAGTCAACTAGCCTCAATTATAGACGCATTGGAAAATGAAAGAGACCATGTGATGAATGCATACATAAAGGTTCGAAGTTATGTTACTCCAGCTACTGATACAAGAAGAAGAATTGATGCTTGCGACGCTGTCACAAAGGATATTGTAAAGATTGCTTATGAGAGGATCTCAGGTGTGGATGGAGACTTTGACCACGAGAGAGTAAGAAGGCGTCTTCGTGAACTGCTCGATCGGGATTATGCTCGTTCTGTTTATGGTTCTACAGTTTCACATATCAGCTCCAAGTCAAGCACTCCTACAAGTCAACCTTCACTGAACTCCATCCTGATGGCTAAACGAATAGAGGCAGCAGCAGAGCTTGCAGCAAAGGAAGCAGAGTATGCAACAATAATGGAAGAAAAGGAACAACAAGAAAAAATAAAAGTTCTAGAAGAGAAGCAAAGGAAGGAACTCGATGCTCAAAGGAGTGAGTTTGAGAAATTACAAGCAATAAAGGAGGTAAGAGCAGCGAGAGCAAAACTAGAAGTGTATGACAAGGAAGAAACTACTCACTTTGCTAGTCAGAACAGTGAGCTGCAACGATCCATAAAACTTCCCACACACAAACCTGTGTATTCATCCTCAGTTAGGCCAACACACAACGAAAGGTTAGCATTGCCAATTCCCAATGCTGATGTGTCTTACCTTGCGCAGGCTGTTCAAGACAGTATTACATTAAACAGACTTCCAATGCCAGAGCCTACCATTTTCAAAGGTGATCCCATTCACTTTATAGAGTGGAAAGCTTCATTCCAGTCACTCATCGACAAACGACAGATCTCTTCAGCAGATAAGTTATACTACTTGAAAAAGTATGTCGCTGGGTCTGCTCTAAAAACCCTTGAAGGCATGTTTTACAGAAGTGATGAGGAAGCTTACAAGGATGCATGGAAAAGACTTCAAGATCGTTATGGACAGCCATTCATTATACAAAGAGCATTCCGAGAGAAACTCGCAAGCTGGCCCCGAATCCAGCCGAAGGACTCTGAAGGACTCCGAAATTTCTCAGATTTCCTGAATTCATGTAGAGATGCTATGCCTCATGTGAAGGGACTGGAAATACTTAACGACTGTGAGGAGAATAGGAAACTTGTAAGCAAACTTCCTGATTGGACAGCGGCCCGCTGGAATCGTCAAGCTACACAAATGCTGAGTGAAACCCAAGAATTTCCAACTCTCCAAGATTTTGCACATTTCATGTCCATTGAGGCCGAGGTAGCCTGCAACCCAATCACTTCCTTTCATGCCCTTCACATTTCTGAAGCTAATAAGGAGAAACATCATTTCAAGGTTAGTAAGAACAGGGCCAATGTCTTTCATACAAAGATAGTCACACAGCATGAGAATTCAAAACTCACTGGTAAATTTACTAAACCATGTCTGTTCTGTCAAGACTGTGAACATCAAATTCATGATTGTTCAAAATTTTCTGTGAGATCTCTTGAAGAGCGGAGACAGTTCGTAAGGGATACTAAACTGTGCTACGGATGTTTGAAGCTCGGTCACAGTGCTAGAGACTGTCGCTCCAGACATAGCTGTAACACCTGCAAGGGAAGACATCCTACCTGCTTACACGACGACAGCTTCATTAGAAAGGTAAAGTCCTCCTCTGTTCAAGGCACAGATAATCCACATGAAAGGGTTGTCACAATGTCTTTAAGTATAGAGTCAGGAAGCACATCTGCTAACACCTCCATGATCGTGCCAGTGTGGTTGTCTTCGCAAAATGATCCAGTCTCAGAGAAACTTGTCTACGCCCTGTTAGACACACAAAGCGACACTGTCTTCATTGAGCATGCAGTAAGTCAAAGTCTAAAGGTTGACTCAAGCCCAGTGACACTTAGGTTCACTACTATGGTGGGTAAGGATTCATTAATAACAAGTGAAAGAGTTTCTGGTCTTAGAGTTAGAGGCTTCGATTCTACAGTAGTTCTAGAGCTTCCCCCTGCATACACTAAAGACTGTATTCCTGTGGATCTTACTCACGTTCCTACCAGAGAGACTGCCAGTTGTTGGAAGCATCTTGCTCCTCTGAAAGACAGAATTCCTCCACTTCAAGATTGCGAGGTTGGTCTCTTAATAGGATATAATTGTTCTAGAGCTTTAGCCCCCAGAGAAGTGATTCTTGGAACAGACAACGAGCCATATGCTGTTCGCACTGACCTCGGATGGAGCATTGTGGGTCCTTCCTTAACACCTCATGAGTCACAAAGTGGAGTAACTATGTGTCATAGGGTATCTATTAAAGAGATTCCTGCTGTCACACCAACAGATGTGATCAAGGTGCTCGAGTCGGATTTCAAGGACACTGAGCGGAATACAAGAGTGGTGTCTCAGGAGGATATTATGTTCTTGAATAGGCTGGGAGAAAACATCAGAATGAACCAAGACAGACACCTTGAAATGCCCCTCCCATTCAAGAAAAGACCCTGTCTTCCAGGGAATGAGCCTCTTGCTGTCTTGAGACTTCAACATCTAAAACGGAGATTAATGAAGGACCAGGAGTACAGAGAGCATTATGTTAAGTTAATGGAAAACGTAATAGAGAAAGGTGATGCAGAAGAAGTCATGGATGAAGGAAGAGAAGGTGAAAAATGGTACATCCCTCATCACGGAGTGTATCACTCGAAGAAGCCAGGGAAATTACGTGTGGTTTTCGACTGTTCTGCAAGATACAAAGGAACCAGCTTAAACGATCACCTTCTTACAGGCCCTGACCTGATGAATAGCCTGACTGGTATTCTTTTACGGTTCAAACAGTACCCTGTAGCCCTCACGTGTGATATTGAGCAGATGTTTCACCAGTTCCACGTGGACAAAGCAGATCGTGATTACTTACGATTCCTCTGGTGGAGAAATGGAGATTTCGACTCACAGCCTCAAACATTCCGCATGAGAGTACATCTGTTTGGTGCGTCGTCGTCGCCGGGATGTGCTAACTATGGATTGAAGCATCTTGCAAAGGAAGGGGAACATCTCTATCCTTTAGGTTCCCAATTCGTGATGAAGGATTTCTACATGGATGATGGAGTATCCAGCGTTGAAACTGCAGAAAAGGCCATTAAGTTGGCTAGAGAAGCTCGCCAGCTTTGTGCACTAGGAGGCTTAAGGCTGCATAAATTTGTATCTAATGACAAGGCAGTTTTGGAGACAATACCGCCCTCTGAGTGTGCTGTAAACGTCACAGCTGTCGACCTTTCCCTAACTGACCAGCCGTTGGAAAGAGCCTTGGGCATTTGCTGGCATCTAGAATGTGACAATTTCAAATTTCGCGTCATTGTTAAGGAGCAGCCAGCTACCCGCCGAGGTATACTGTCTACTGTAGCCTCGTTGTTCGACCCCTTAGGGTTTCTTGCACCATTCTTACTCAAGGGAAAGACTATTCTCCAAGAAATGTGCCGAAATGGCATGGGCTGGGATGATCCTTTACCTGATGGTTTGCAGCAAGGGTGGGAGCACTGGAAGGCTGATCTTGCTAATTTGGAGAAGATTGAAGTGCATCGCTGTATCATTCCAGCTGGGTTTGGGAGAACCACAAAGAGAGATTCATAACTTCTCAGATGCCAGCATGAGAGGATATGGCCAGTGTTCATACATTAGACTCGAAAATGAGCAAGGTGACATTCATTGTTCTTTGCTCATGGCAAAATCAAGAGTAGCTCCTCTTAAGGTCACGACAATCCCTCGATTGGAGTTAACTGCTGCAGTTGTGTCAGTCGCAGTAAACGATACGTTAAAAGAAGAAATGAACCTTGCAGATGCAGATGCATATTTCTGGACGGACTCTCAAGTGGTGCTAGGCTACATAAACAATGAAGCTCGCCGCTTCCACACGTTTGTAGCAAATCGAGTTCAGAGAATTCATCGCACTACAACTCCTCAACAGTGGCGATACATCTCCTCGGATGAAAATGCAGCCGACTATGCATCACGAGGTCTAAGTGTTCATGATCTTGTCACTTCCAACTGGTTCAGAGGACCGAAAGTCTTGTGGGAAAGAAAAATTCCTCCCCCTGTGGACATTGACACGCAACTTCCAATTGGAGACCCAGAGGTCAAAAGGGCTCAGTCTCTGAACACACAGGCAGTACAGTATCTATGCCTGTCCAACTGTCTCACAAGGTTATCCTCATGGTCCAAGGTTATACAAGCAGTTGCACGTCTACTTCGTCGTGTCAGGAAGGATAAGTCTAGTGACCACAGTACAGTGGCAGAATGTGAGGATGCTAAGTGCATTGTTATCAAGGACTTACAGAGTCAGGCATATGCAGAAGAGATAGCTTTGCTCCGCAAGGACAAACAGCTGCCACGCAGCAACAGGCTATACAATCTCAACGCCTTTGTTGACCATGACGGATTGCTCAAGGTGGGAGGAAGGCTCTGTAATTCTTCTGTTCCTAACTCTGTTAAGCATCCAGTGATAATTCCAAAGGAACACCATCTCACGAAACTTCTGATTGCTGACTGTCATGAAAAAACGGCACATCAAGGGAAAGGCTTAACTATAAATGAAATTAGATCAAGAGGATTTTGGATAATAGGAGTGAACAGGACTGTATCCTCCTTTATACGACAGTGTGTGAGATGTCGCAAGTTTCGCAGACCCACAGAAGAGCAAAAAATGGCAAACTTACCCTCAGAGCGTGTAGATCCATCCCCTCCATTTATGTTCTGTGGTATGGATGTTTTTGGTCCATTCATCACCAAACAAGGACGAAAATCGGGCAAGAGGTATGGTCTTCTCTTTACCTGTTTCTGTTGTAGAGCCATCCATATTGAGATGCTGGATGACATGTCCACGGATGCCTTTATCAATGGACTGCGCTGCTTCATCGCTATTAGAGGAGCAGTTCAACAAATAAGGTGTGACCAAGGCACTAATTTCATTGGAGCCAAGAATGAGCTTGCTAAGGCGATGAAAGAGATTGACACTAACCGTCTGGTAAAGTTCCTGGCAGCAAAACAATGTGACTTTGTCTTCAACGCCCCCCATTCAAGTCACACTGGCGGAGTTTGGGAGAGACAAATTAGAACTGTGAGAAGTGTTCTTCGTTCTACTCTGTCCCAGTCATCTGGAAGACTGGATGATTCTTCTCTGCGAACCTTCTTCTATGAGGCCATGGCCATTGTAAATAGCCGTCCGCTCACTGTGGATAATTTAAGTGATCCCTGCAGTCCTGAACCTATAACTCCTAACCACTTGCTCACCCTGAAACCAACCCAAGCCTTACCACCCCCTGGCAAGTTTGTCAGAGAAGACATATATGCTCGCAAGAGATGGCGTCATGTCCAGTATTTAGCGGAACAATTTTGGGGTCGTTGGCGCAAAGAGTATGTGTCTAACATTGCAACAAGACAACGCTGGCTTACACCAAGAAGGAACATGCGAGCTGGAGATATAGTCTTGGAAAGGGCAGATGATCTTCCCAGGAATGAGTGGCGCTTGGCAGAAGTTATCGAGACTGTCGTTGACAAGGATGGTTTAGTGAGAAGAGTGAAGATACAGTTTGGAGACAGAAATCTAGGGAAGGATGGCAAACGTCTGAACAAACCATCAGTAGTTGAGCGCCCAGTGCAGAAGCTGGTCCTGCTGCTGGAGGCAGCCTGAAATCCCTTACATATCCTTTGATTAAGCAGCTCATAGCAGAATATAGTTTCAATTTTACATCTAGCCTTAAACATTGGCAATTTACCTTAGGAATCATTCGTGCTTTAAGTTTGAGGTTTATAGTCACTCATGATTGGTGGGAGTGTAAATAACCCTGTTATTTAAGGTAATTAATAAGATTAATATTCTGGGGTGATTTAATTTCGTATTTTTTTTTTTTTTGTATTAGTTATGCTTGTTATAATTTGGATTATGCTTTGTACTCTTTTAAGTTATTTAACCTATAGAGACTTTTATTTTGAAATGCGACCAGACGGAAATGCACGGAGATCTGATATATCCGCAGAGAGAGAAAAGGAGCGCATGCGGGAGAGAGAGCGCGCACGCGGACAGAGAAGGATTACCGAATTAAGGATAAAAGACATTTAAATTAATTTATACATACATTCGCACTTTGTTGTTTTACTTTTCAGTATTTTGTTGAAAGGTTGAAAGGGAGAACAAGGTAGCGAACATTTATAGTTACGCTCACATATAGCATATATCTGTAACGTATACTCTCTATGAATGGTTTATGTGTTTGTTATATTATGAGTAACTTATGTTTGTGATAAATGTTAGCTTGATTTAGTGTTTTATTGCTGTAAGGTCGTTTGTTTGTTTCTTTTATATGGATGTGGATTTCATGCAGATTCTGATTTTTTTTATTTTTGTCTGTTATTCTAGCTCTTACGTTGTTGTACATTCAGCACGGACAATAAACCCCCAACAAAGACAGTACAACATCAGTGCATGAGTTCAATCCCTATTTATTCCCCTTTAATTCCTTTTCCTAATTTTCTTTTCTTCAACCGGGCTGTCACACTACTTGTGATGGATTGCATTGGTGGGGTAAATCCTGTCGGAAAAAATGCCCAAAACACACTACAAAACATTTTGTAATGGTTTTACTGGGAAAAAGGTAATGGTTCATGGTGGTATTTTAATGCCAAAATTTACCTCAGAATTTTAAATGATGATCATGATGTGATAGATTGATTACAATGTAATAAAAGATTAACTGGCGTTGAGATGCAAGAGTGACATTGATTAGAAGGTCTACAACGTGACTGTCAGCAGGTTTATTCATGGCAGTAACACAAATAGGCCACAAAATGGAAGTGTAGTATTACAGCAGGAATCCAGGGACAGTGATGAGCACCAGTGTTGGGGAAAGTTACTTTTAGAATTAATGCATTACAATGTTGCGTTACTCCCTAAAAAAAAGTAAGTAATTACGTTGTTACTTTTTATGGAAAGTAATGCATTAAGTTACCTTTTAAATACAGGCAGAGCTTGAGCGATTGTTTTTAAAATAAGAAGTTCTATTTACAGCAAATATAAAAGCCCTTTCACACAAGTGTAATGAATAAACTTCAGGCTGAAGAAAAAGTAAATTCACATCTGTAAAGTAGAATACAGGAGAAGAAAGTTCAGCAATAAAAAAAAAACCAACGAAGCACAATAGTTCGTTTTTAAAGTCATTTTTGCTTATGAGTTTGCGTATGAGTGCCTTGGAAGTTAGTACAGTATGTTGTATCTATTTATAAATGTCATGAGCCGGGTTTGACTTTCTTGTTGTTTTTTTCTCTGTGTCTATGTTTTGCATCTAGCCTGTGTTCAGCTGTAGCTCGTTTGGATCGGCGCTCCCTGCAGATTGTCTCGGCACCTGCTGCCGCTTTACGCTGATTGGCGTCTCTGTTTTTCCTTGTCTGTCTTGCCTGTCCTTGTCGGATGATTGTGAGAGTGAGAGAACGTATCTTTTTGTCTGGCTAATCTGCTTACTTCTTTAGAAGGATTTTTTGTCTGAAGTCTTGTCCTGTCTCGTATTTTTGTGTTGTGTGGATTTGATTTGGTTTTTTGTGTACAGAGGCCTGATTCTCTCTTCGGAAGGGACTCCGGCTGCGGAGAGCTCGCTGCCTCGCCAGTCACTTGGTTCTCACGGATTGTGGCAACTCCGAGCCCTTGACTGATCCACCAGTTTTGGTTTTCATTCTTGTTTTTTTGAGTATTTTTCCAGCATCCTGCTAAAGCTCCGTGCTCTGTGCCTTTTGGTTTTTTTCCCTTATTTGAAGAGCTGTTTTGTTTCCTGAGCTTTTGCCTTTTGAACCTGTCCCTGCGCACAGTGTGCGGCAGTGGTTGTCACCCGTTTTTGTTATTGGACATTAAAGATCAGTCATTATTTCGAAAGAAACTGTTTTTTGAGCTTTTTTCTCGCTGCATACGCTACACCTTCTAACAATAAATTAAATAAACAAATCAGGTGCGTGCAATCAAGAACCGGTTCACTAACCTGCAGTCCATGCATATTTGTTCAGTAACTAGAACCGGATTTATAATACCCTGCTGTGCAAAAATCACCTAGAACCTGTATCCAGCTGCAAACTTCTTCAATAACAGATAAAAAAAGTTGCATGTGTAACCTGTGTCCTATTGTTTCTTGGTCATTTCTCTACATTCTCCTGTCCAGTCAACAGTGTGGCCGATGAGACTATAATATATATCAGTTGCCTACTGTACAACATGTTTAGTGTTAAAAGATTACACACTGTGTGTTTTGTCCCTCTATGCTTAATATTCTACAAGTAGTTGTGTTACAAATAGGCTGTATTAACCTAAACTCTGCCTCTGTAAATCATACTCTGTATGAAAAGGAATAAAAGTCGTCAGGAGTATCACCGCCTATGTAGTGTTCATTTCAACTGTAAACTGCAGAAATTCATATCATAAACAGGTTTTCTGAGTTTTGCAGATATGCAGGTAGACATATTTTTCATGAGCCTGTTTTTCAACTGAGCCTGGGTTATTTTGCCTGCTAAAACTGTGTAAACTGTCGAACGTTTTACTATAATTTAGAGACTTTTAAATATACAGTATAATACAGTGAGCTCTATAAGGTTTCATGCAAAAGGTTCTCTTCACATTTCCTCTCTTTTTATCAAGATTAAAATTCTGTATTTGGAATAATGTAGTTTATTACGTATTATTATGTCTTTAAGCAAATGCTGCATTTATTCAATATTTGAAAATATTTTACTGGCATTACTTATAGAGGATAGAGATTCAAAGGAGTAATTAAAAGGGAATTATAAGTAAAATAATAGAGAGATAGAATAAGTAAAAAGAGAATAATATGTATACTGTGTTAAAAAACAAATTTAAACACAGGAATTAAATGAATGAATTACAGCAGATCATATTCATCAATATCTCAAACGTGGATCATTCTCTTCAGTACTAATGCTTCAGCTTTATTATTTATGATACTTTTTATCTTAGTGTACATATATATGTGTGTGTGCATATACCTCTTAAAGTATACGTGTATGATTGTGTTATGATTTCCATGGGCACACATTTATTGTAGTTTTAGGAGAGTACTAAGTACACAAAGTACACAAAGAGTACACAAAGATTTCACCTAATTCCTCACTAAGATTTATATAGCTTTATTTCTAAAAGAAAAGCAAACAGCCTCTAACACCCCATATAATGTACTGCATATGTTAGTTTATCTGGTGATAAAGTGTCAGTAAAAGGCCTGGAGGACCGCTGGCAGAGAGAGCAGAAGGATGTAGGGGAGAGAGATGGGCGAGAATGACTCTGCCCCACCCAGAACATATGGCACATCGTAGATGTAGTCAGTCATGACGAAGTTGAACTGGGGGGCCTTCATAAAGACTGTACTGTTGGAGTCTGAGTTGGTTTCACTGCCAGGGGGAATGGACAAAAAACCAGTCTGAAACCACATGTCACCGACTCTACACAGCAGAGGACTACCGTCATCATCCTGAAAGAGAGTGAGCCAGAAGAACTGTTAGAAACTTCATTCAGCTTCGTACAGAATTCAAACACTCAGTGGTATCCCAGGTTACTTTAAAGTGCTCTATTTTCATGCACTAATTTTATACTAAATATACTAGCAATGATTCTTTAGTGCTTTTTAAGGTAATTTAAAGGGATAGTTCACCCAAAAAAATTAAATGTAGTCATTAATTACTCACCCTCATAAGAGCTTTGTTCATCTTTAGAACACAAATTAAGATATTGTCAGCTGCAAATATGGTAAATATGGACACTCCACTTTTTGGGGGGAAAAAGGCTAATTTTCCAACTCCCCCAGAGTTTTACCGTTTTGGAAACTATTCAGCTGATCTCCGAGTCTGGTGATAACACTTTTAGCATAGCTTAGCATAGATCATTGAATCCAATTAGACCAGTAGCATCATGCTCAAAAAAGACCAAAAGTTTTGATTATATTTTCCTAATAAAAACTTAACCTTTCTGTTGTTATACTGTGTACTAAGACCAGCAGAAAATTAAAAGTTGCGTTTTCTAGGCTGATATGATAAGGAACAATCCTCCAATTCTGGTGTAATAATCAAGGAAGTTTGCTGCCGTACCATGGTCCAGATCCAGATATCAAAAACAGTAAATGTAAAAGAATGATCCACCTCCGATGTATTCCTCAACAGTTTGTGTTGCAGTTTGTCTCTGCACACAAGAGCTTGTTGTTTTGCGTCTTACCCTTTTATTTTGCGGTTGTGAAACAACTGCCCAGGCAAGTGATGCCACCTTGTGGACAAACTAAGTAGTGCACAAAAACAATTCAAGGTGTAATGTGCCACCTGCATGTACCCTTCCCTTCCCAATTGAATAGCTCTGGTCTATATGTTCTGTAAACAAAAAGCAGTTCATATTGACAACACATCTACGGCATATGCACCACTACCGATATATCTGCGCCAGACTCAGTCTGTAAAAATTAGTGCCCGAAAATAGAGCACTTTAAGTACATTATGGAAGAGTACTTTTTTTAACCTGGGATATTTCCAGAAAACATTAAAGCTAGTATGTGGTAAGGCAGGACTCTGCAGATACCTGCTGAACATCCACATGTTCTGTGCAGATGTTGATCTGTGCGTTGTATGAAGGATCACAGTTTACAATGGTTGTGTGGAATTGCTGGAAAGATGGATCAGCTTATGAGAAAAGAAATGAGAGAGAAAGAAAATGATCATTCTTGAGATGCCACTGAAGGTCCTGATATTTAAAAAAAAAAGTCTAAATTAGTGATAAACTCACATGTAAAATTTCTTGTATTCCAACCAATTACTAAACACTCACTACCAGGACCAAAGTCTGAATAATACATGTCAAGCTGTACATTAGCAGCACTAGAAAATGGATAGGACAAATTCACGAGTGCTACACCATTGCCAAAATCCTCATAAAACAAGACATTTGCCACATTAGCCACCATTTCCATGCCGGAGCAGTCCCAGAATGCGACTGACCATCCATTCATACCCATGGATCTGAAAATTGAGATGTTGAATGTGAAGACACAAGTCATTGTTTTTTAGGTAACAGATTTCATACAAGATGAAGTTATCCTAAAATGATTACCTGCTGAAGCAGCTAGCAGAGGTCATCACTAATTGGTCAGAGACCAAAGTTCCTACACACACTGGATCACTGTTGTAAGTTAGACTAACCATCCATGGCCATAAATCTGAAGAACTTTCACAAGAAGGCACTGGAGAGAAAAGCGAGAGAGGAGTAGAGATAGATGTAAATGGCAGATAACTGCTTCTTACAGTGCAAGCAAACTGTAAGAACTCGATGTGTATTTACATTAAGTGCTAATAGCCCACCTTGTTGGCAGAGGCTATTTACACTAACTCCGCCCACCTATGTGTGATTGGGCTAGACATTGCAAGATTACAAAAAAACAGTTTACGGTCATGAACTCCAGTAGCGCAGATGGTAAAATGTGTGTCATAAACTTGTTGATGTGATCAATCCAGGTTAAAACAATTTTTTCTACTTTTTCACATTTCAAATCACATCAGAAAAGCATTTATTTTTTATAAAAATTAAGGAAAAGTTGAAAATTAAGTTAGGGCTTGGGTAGGTGTATGGATGGGAGTAGGAAAATGAACCTATTTACAAAAATAGTGGCATGTTCCTTTAAGCTTAGAATAGGTAAAATTTTTTGTGTTTGCAAAGTTCAAAGCAAATGTGTTACAGATTCCCCTGATCTAATTATTATTATTATTATTATAACTTTTGCTACTATTATTTATAATTGGTCTTTGTCTGCTTTAAGTAACATGAGACTTATGATATATTATAACTATGAAAAATATAATCCATCGTGACTTGAGGTTGATGAAACTTGTTCATTGTGCTATACATCTTCATACTCAAATAACTAAATATTATGATACAATAAATCTGTTCTAATGAATAATCATGACACAACATATTTGAAGGATTTTTGATGCATTATGGTACGTTCACACCGGACGCGAATGAAGCGTCAAGCGCGAGTGATTTACATGTTAAGTCAATGCAAAGACGCGATTAG
>JAUMHE010001069.1:0-17324 GCA_032359235.1 Enteromius mattozi | reverse complement strand
CATCAATATTAAAACAATAAAAGGCTTGAACTACTTCAGACTACTTGTAATGAATCTAAAATATATGAAAGTCTAATCTTTATCAGTACATTACAGAAAATAATGTACTTTATCACAATATGCTAATTTTTTGAAAAGGACCTGTACATACAGTAGGCAACTTTTGAAATGGATGATAAAAGTTTATTAAAGTTGTCCTAAGACAAGAATGGGTATTATTTTTGGTTTTAGGACAACTTTGAGGAAATATATAATTATACTTTTATTTATATTTATATTTTATTATATTTATTTAATTTAATTTAATATATTAGATTGTTTTTTTACAGAAACAAATTAATCAGAATATAGCTTAAATAATGTAGTGCAATGATATTTATTAGCATTTTTAAGCCATTTTTGACCTGAAATTTTTTTTTACTTTTATTTATTTTATTTTATTTACTTTTTAAAATTCTAATTAGTAATTTACTGAATGCTGCACCAAATCCTAGTTGTACTACTACACCATATTTATAATAATTTAATATTTAATTTTCAGTATATACTATAAAAGTAGAGATTTAGGCTTGAATTTTGCAACAGTAGATATAAATATATGTAACTAATTTGAAGGAATGCCTTTTTGTGTTGGCCTCTTAAAGTGATAGTCCACCCTAAAATGGAAATTGATTAAAAATGTAATCACCCTCAGGCCATCCAAGATGTAGATGGGATTGTTACTTAGAACAGATTTGGAGAAATACATTGCATCACTTGCTCACCCGTGGATCCTCTGCAGTGAATGGGTGCCATCAGACTAAGAGTTAATAGACATTAAGTGATGTTGACAAACAAATTTCGGGAGGAGCACACACGAATAATTAGCCACGTCTGGCTCCGCATTTCCTCAATCAGCCAATTTTATCCAATCAAATCTTATCTCCTTCACCTTAAATAAGCCCGCTCCTTTCCCTTCCGTATCTCGTTTTACGCATCCCTCCTCCTCCCCTTCTTCTCCTTTATACCGCACCTTCCTCAGCCGGGGACATGTGGGGTTCGAGCCGGACGCCAAGCTCTGCCCTCGCAAGGGTTCAAACCAATAGGGCTCGGAATCCGCCGATCTCCCGGCTCGCCCCCTGGACAGCACGCCAAACATGCTTTACTTCATTCATATTATGAGGAAATGTGAACTCGTGAATTAATGTCTATGGCTGTGAACCTGATGTCTTGAGCTTGAGGTAAAAAATATGATTTCTTTAAAGTTCTGCTGTAACTCATTCAAATGAAATGATTTAAAGTGCTTTTTCAAGCACAAATAGAACCGTTTTCTTTAGAATGACCCACATAAAGACTATCTATAAAAAGGCTTCCAGCAATATGAATATTTTCTGAAATGTGAGCTTAAGGCCCTGCATACTCTGGCACAAACACACATAAAGTGTGTCAGAAACACCGGCTGCATTGTAGTTTTATTTTTGTTCATCAATTTGTTTAATAGGGACCGTGACCAATTCAGCAGTTGCACTGGAGTTATGCAGATAGCTAATTTACATGTGTATTCCCCAGACAGGAAGCACATTAAAATACATCACAACAGAGTACAATGAAGAACAAATAGCTCATGCCAGACCACAGCAGATTCCAAATAAAATTAATGTAATGCAGGTAAAAAGGAAAGGAAGTACAGTAACATTTGGTCATGATGAAAAATGTCAAAGGATGACTAATTCACCTTTCACTGGACAGTAGATGCAGTGTGTTTATATTGTCTTAAACTGATGATGTTTCTGTATGATGCTTTCCAAATTAATGTATATTGCATATTTCATTTTAATTAGTCTCACCATGATGGTGTTTAGTGTTTGTGTGAATGACACAGAGCACCTTCTCTATATGTTAATATTTAAAAACTGCTTGTGATGGGTTTTGATTAATCATGAGACTTTCTCATCACCACCTGCTTTTGGGGGGTTATCAGTGTATTTCAAAGGTACAAAACAAATTTTACTACTTCAATAGGTTGGTATATTAACATTATATCAGTTAATGACATTACAGTATTTATTAAATTAAATTTATGTTATAAATATATATGACAAATAACCACAAATATCAGAGCATGTCAAAATCACCTCAGACCCCAGAGGGTTATAACCATAAAACCTAAAATGTTTCTACCATATTTTTACAGTAGAATTTCGGCAACCACAGCTGGCATTTTTTATTGTAAATTTTAATGATTTTTTTTTTTTTTTTTACAATGAACATTTTGTCCAATGGAAAGGTTTGTAGAATGCTAAATGTTCTTCAGATTCCAATAAAGAACCTTTATTTTTCAGAGTGATATCATTGTCTTTGTGAAGAGAGAATCATATTTAAAAGATGTATTAATCTAGATGGCCTTCCTTTCTTTATTAAGCATTGGTGTCTTTGTCACCATTTTATAAAAACAATGCACCACTTTTCGTTTTAGGCCACTTGAGAGTTTTAGGAACAGCTCTTATTAAATTCTGTAATTGGTGCAGTAAGTCATTGTCATATCTCAGTATGGTGGATCTTTTAACATCTCCAGCTAGCATCCAATGAACAGCATGAAGATCTAACAGAAACAGTTTTCTGTCCATATATAATGAAAGCCCAGTGTGATATTCATTTAAGATCAATAACCCTTTTAAATCCTCAGTCAATCTGGCAACCCAGCTGTCAAACGTATGGAGCTGTGAGTCTGATAAACTGAATGACTTACAGTGAAACCCAATGAGAATAACAAGAACCCTGCTATATGCGAATGTATCGTAAAAGTTTGGTGAAATCAGGGTTCGCATTTTACAGTGAAACTGCAGTGGTAAATGCAAAACAAGCCCTAAAGAGGTTACTATGCCCTTTCTCATAATAGTATTGCTCCTGTCTCCCCTCTCTGCCCCTCTCTACAGATGTTGTGATAACGCTGTAGTTGTGTTTGAAGCCTTAGGACTGCCAGGTCCCCTAGAGACACGTTTGTGCCGTACATTTGAATGAGATAAAGAAAAGAGCCTCCAGGGCTTTCCATTCAAAGGTTTCGCTTTCCCAACAAATTTGTTTCAGCTTGGCATAAAGCACCGTGTGGTGTCCATGCACAAAATAAGATTAATCTGTGCAACTATAAGCTTGTCCAATAAAATAACATATAATAATAAAAGTGAGGGCTGGAAAATAATAACTGCACTGGAAAGGTTGAGGTCATGTTATTGCACCATTTATCTACAGTATGCTAAATGTTAATATTAGGGGCCATCAATCGATACAAAATTTCAAAAACAAATTACTTGATATTACAACTGATTAATCAAATTAATCAAAAAGAAATGCATATATCAATATTTGCTAAGGCAATGCATTAGGCCTACAGGCCTACATTTAGCAATCTAGGCTCGTCTGGAAATCCTTTTTGCAACTCCACATCACAGTTCACCACAGCTGAAATGAACACTAGTGGCAGTAAAGCAACACTTTATTCATTTATTTTCATAGAAATTAATAAAGACAGGTCAGATTGATTAATATAGATTTAACTTCACACGGTTTCTTGCACAATGCTCTGACCTCAAAACAGTTTTAGCATAGTACATGATTTTTAAACTACTACATATTCATTTGCAATGCACAACACTTGAGTATGAGTCCCATGAAACATGAGTCACAATAAAAGAGCTTAAAGACTCGTAGAAGCAAGCCAAAAAGGCATGGTTGCTTCTGCAAATGTATTTGCTTTTGTTCACACTAACGGTTAGGTTTAGGGTCGGTTTAATGTAGGCGGTACTTTATTTTCAAACACGAAAGAGCATTAATCTTTTAGCATCACTCACCAGGCATTTCATCCCTGAACTGCTGCGATATATATATATAAGTGCGACAAAACGTGCATTTTTCCAATAAGCCTGGGATGACATTTACTTGAAACTGCAAGCTTGAATTGCTTCTACGGTAAGAAAATTACTTTTTACAGAATTTCTGTTATTAATCACACTAAATTAACATGTTCGGTTGATTCCTTCTTAAAGAGGCCATGAACTGCCTTTTTATTATTTTGTACTGTTCTCTAAGGTCCACTTATAATGTTATTATGATTTTTACACACACACACACACACAAAACAACACTTTAGAAGTAATAGGCTTTTTTTTTTGTGTTATTTTGACCCCCCTCATCTAAACGATCTATGGCGGATTCTCAGAAGTAAACACCCACTTCTATGATTGGTTAAGAGTTGTGTTTACTTGACAGCCCCTTCAAAGATGAATGCTAACCCTAACCCTAGGTTAAAAGTGCATGAATACTCAGTACATATCAAATGATCTGTAATAACAGACAAAGCAATAGTGATCACGTAATGAAAACAGTTACTCATACCTCCGTGGTGTGATATTGGATCCAAAAAGCACATTTCACAAGTTCATTTTCAATCTTTCTGAAATTCCATGGTAAAATGAAGTGAACAAACAACAAGTTCTTATTGACATGGTCTGGTGCAACACAGTCTCACGACCAATTCATACGTATTCGTACGAGGTCCCAAATTCGTGCTAATTCGTACTAATTTGTACGACCTCACTCGTACGATTTTGTACGATTTGTCTAAAACCCGTGACGGGTAGGTTTAGGGGCGGGGTTAGGTTTAGGTAATTCGTACAAATTCATACGAATTGGCAACTCGTAAAATACGTACGATTTAGAAGAAATGGTTTCATTCCATGTCGCTCCATCAAACTCTTGCTAAATCTGCTCCTCGGCTATGAAGGAGAGAAACGTCAGTACTTCCAGTTCGTCAGTATTTTTTTGGTTGTTAAAAGATGGTGCGCTCATTCAAAACCGTTGTGTTTCTTCCTTCGCTGGCTGCACTTCTACAACATTTGTGTTTTGCTCAGGCTCATTGACACAGGTAGTGACAATTCTCTCTGGCCAATCAGTGTTTAGCAGACGTTTTGGTAATGGTATGGTTTGCATGGAACCTCAGCGAGGTGGTACTAAGAAAAGGACTAGGTACCAGGTACTGTACCCAGTGGAAAAACCCCCAAAAGATAACAAACCGTACCATGCAGTTGAAAAGCGCCATATTACACATTAGTGTGGTAAATTCCACAATCTGTCATTTTAGACTGCCGATTGGCTTCAATATAACCTGTTTAATAATAATAAAAAGTTGTGAGTTCTGAAACATACAAATTGTCTTCATAACACAATGACCTCTTATACTTCAAAAGATCACGAGAATTTTGACTTCTCAGTCCATAATAGTTATGCCAATGCTCTGTTGGTTAGAGATGGTAAAACATCTGTAATAGATTCTATCAGATGTATCCTAATGCTTTACTATATGCCCAAGTGCTCAAATTGAATACAGCAGCTCCTTTAAACAAAACGTAGGTTTAGCATGTTAGTACAAATAAATGACGATGGTACATACATGTTCTGTTATTGTATGTTGTATGTAAATGAACACAGAAATCTGTATGGAAGCTAGATGACTTGCATGTTAGATAATGGAGCCTGATTATAATAAGCATTAGCTTTGTCTGAGAAGCTAAAAAACTAGAAACATCTCAGTCCTCTCATACATAATTCTTGCTGCTGCCTTTTATAAAGTATGTTTTCCTTCCTGTTTGTGTGTCTAAATATAGCTCTGTGAAATGATTGCATGATTGTATTCAGCCTTTGGCAATGTAGAATATTAAAGCTAGTCACTAGTTTCACTTATATTGAGTTTGTGGTTGTATCTGATGCCAGGACAATAACTTTACTATTTGATTATAGAACATTATGCATTGTTCATTTGAATAATTTGACGATGTACAGCCCTTGACTGTTGTTTTATAAATTTAAAGCATTACCGATAGAGAATTATGAGGAGATTAGCACTCTGCTAAATATGCTAACGGCTAATTTGTTTGTGCAGGAGTGTGCTAAAGGACTTGGAAGTATTTAAATAGCTTACATAAACACAAAGTATTGCTGGAGTTGAGCTTTAAATGCTGATTTGTTTCATCATGTTTGTTTTAGTGTGTTTCAGTGACTGTACAGTATGATGATACAGTACACTGACTGTACGATACGGTATTTTTTTTAATGACTGAAATTATAATATTTTCAGATTTTGTGTGTGCATGCATTTTTACTTTATTTTATATACCAGGTTGCGACTAACTGTGCTCTGTGTCTGTATACTGTATATTGTTATGCAGCAAAGATGCATGCAGTCAACATCATATGTTCTTTAATAGACTAACAAATGACTGTGCTCTTGGCAAGTGAAGGTTTAGTGTGTTTTGCTCATACGCTGTCATGGAGATTAATTACAGCTAACTGTGTAAACAGAGGTAAATGCAGTGCTGGCTAAAATTATTTATTTATTTCTTTGAGATATCATAGCTTATATCTGCCTACTCTTCCGTGCGTGTTTCAAGACGCAGTTTGTCTAGAAGATGAAATGTGATAATTGCCATCATTTTTCAAATATACAGACAGAAATAATATACGCAAAGGCATTTTGGTCCTTTGATTATGTTTCTGTGTCAGCGTTGATCATGTTCAGCTGAATGCAAAGTAGCTACAAATAGTTCATGCTGTGAGCCGATATGTTTATGGTGGGATTTCTGATTTCCCTAACATCACCACATATGCATAACATATGCACAGAGGTCCATATTTTTAGGAGACCAGGTGGTTAAATCCCTAAGACTTAAGTTTCTATTTCAGTGTAAGTTTTTTCCATGCTTTATCCTTTCCCATGCCAAAAGTCAAACATGTACTCAAAAATCTGCATGAATTGAGATGATATCGTGCATGCATGCACAAACAAGTAACCCTAGGGTTATAATTTGAAGCAATCCCCATTAGGTGAATTATGTGCCAAAGTTTAATCCCTAGGGTTAGGAGTTTGTTTAAATTCTGAAATACAAGCAGTAGTAGCATTTGTTTTTAGCATGCACCTCTAATAAGTAATCTCTATTGGCCAGGAATTCCATGTTTGACTTTTTGACCCGTAAGGTCACCTGTCTAAATTTGTTGAAGAAAATCACAGTGTGATACTACATAAGTAATGCACAGATTGTCAGTGAATGTTGATCAAGGTGGCATAAGGAGGAATGGAGAACACGGCTGACAGAGACCCTGAAGTCTCTCAGGCAATCTGCTCAGCTGCGAAAGAGAGAGCGAGCGAGCACACACACAGCTCATAAATCCATCATCCTCCACATTGAATGGAGTAAAATAAAGACAGAGTAGTGCAGATGTCCCCGGAGTGACACCAGCATGACTGATTTGGCATTCCAGGGTCTCTGACACACTCTTAGACTGAATAATTAGATATTGCCACATGTCTCTGCCAAACTCTAAAGAGTCGAAAGCACGACGCGCTGATGAATGCAAGCATTAGTGATTCAACAAAGTGAAATAATGTAACTTGCTTATAGCGGCATTATCATAATTACGACCATGATTAGGAAACCATAAAAGCATTCATAGTGATTTATGATGTGCTCACAAATACATTCAGTTCTCAATGGTTTGTATATGAAGAATGCAAAGCATTAGATATCCATATTCTGTTGGGTAACAGCGAGTCAACATAATGAAACCACACTGGCATGAATTAAACAGTCAACTATGTAATGCAGATAGATACCGTATGAACTCAAAAGTTGAACTGTGTTTGATTACAATGGTGGTTTTATTTTATTTATTTTTTTAACACATTTTAACACCTTTTTTTTTTTTTTACTATGGTTTATACATATAACAAAACAAAGCAAAACAAACAAACAAAAAATAAACAGTATTTTATAGGCATTTCATTTACATTTAAACAATAAAAACAAAACAATTTCATTGCATTTCAAAACAGTTAAATTAATTAAAATCATTTGTGATTTGTGATTATAAAGCCAGTTTCTATATATTTCTATATATTCTTTATATTCAATATTATATATATATATATAGTTTTAACTGATTTGATTGTTTTGAAATGCACTGAAACTTTAGTTGTTTTTTTGTTTAAATGTAAATGAAATGCCTATAAAAATTTAGTTTTTTTGTTTTTTTTTAACTTTTTTAAAAGTATTTGTACTTTTTGCTTTGTTTAGTTTTTACTGGTTTATATTATAAATAACATGCATATATAGTGTGACAACATGCCCTGTTATTGAAATTACAGGAAAGGTCAGTTAAATGATATTTTAATGGAAAATCTATAAAAATATGTATACAGAAATTCCATGTGTCTTTTATAAATTTTTTTGTCCTTTTTACCACTTGTATATATAGACAGACAGAAAATGACAAGGAGAAGAAAAGAAAACGATGATGCAAGATGGAGTCGAACCCGTGTCGCCTGCGTGAGAATAATAGCTCAATGAATCAGAGCCTCTGTGTGAACCACTAAGCCACTGCGGCGTGAATCAAGAAACATCTCTCTGGTTCAGTTGAGTCTGGCTGATAACCTGATACGTCTCTAGCTTGACAAAGGGCCTGGCCTCCTTCTCCGTCAGGTGAGTCCAGCTGGAGCGACTGCTTGATTATGCACACGGCCGTATTGGCGCGTTGCCCACATCATGTCAGACATCCTTCCTGAGGACAATATGAACCCATCACTTTCTAAATGCTCTTTCTAAAACCTCTAAAATATTCCTATTTAATTTGTTCTTTGTTTGAGATGTAATAATGTTTGCTTCATCTGCTTTTATGTGCTAAATGCACGTATATAGACACAGTAAAAGCTGAAATAAGCCATGTGAACTATAAAACATATTATTCTGTTCAGGATGCTGACTGGTTGCAGTATAGAGTTTACTAAATATATTTTTATTTTTTATGTACTTTTTTTTTTTTTAATTGTTGAAAGCAAAACGTCAAGAATATTTAAAATATTTATGCAAATATATACATAACATTTGTTATTATTATTATTATTTTATTTTTTTATTTTTTTTACACAGTTAGTTACTGTCATTATTTACCCTTATGTCATTCCAATTTTTATTTTCATTATTACATACATTTTTACATATTACATTTCTTTTTCAATAATTACACGCAATACAATGTGAAAAAATAAATAGGTTTCCTATTTTTCTGGACAAAAGTAGCTTGTTACTGGAGAAGTGCTGAACTAATGTCAAGCTACCAAAATGTAGTTATTTAGTTGTATGTGGTACAGTAAAAATACACCTTTGCCCCTTCATTCCATTTAGTCAACCAGTTTGTCATCTGACTCCTAACAAATCTTCTGTCAGTCCGTTCCATTTCCTATTCTTGGATGTGCAAATACAGGAGGGATATTCTCAAGCATTGATCTTATCATTGTGCCCTGCCATTAACAAAATCCAAGACGCAATGAGCGAGGCCGCTGTCTCCGGTGAGAGGAGGCTTTCACAGCAGTGCGTTCTGCGATTACCCTCCCACCCGCAATCATGCCACCCACCGCGGATCATTAATATTACAAACCTGCAGGGGAGGACGTGGCCTGCAAATCCTCACTGTAATTACATTAAATATCATACACACAGTACAAACAGTGATCAAAGCCCAGAATTACACGGCAGAACAGTCATAGCAGGAAGGGAGGAGAGAAAGAGAGAGAAAATTCCCCACAGTGGGTTCCTGGAGAGCAGGTTCTTCTTTTGACTCGCTCTCCTTGTCTTTCTCTCTCTTTTCTGCTCATACAGAGCTGTGTTGTCTGGAAGTTTTCTTTGCTGTATTTACTCTGTCAATTTTACTCCTTTTCAGTTTGAAATGTGTGTCCTGTGTAGCTGAAATATATCTCAGGATGTTCTGCAGGATAATCACAGAACGCTGCAGTCGGGTTGTCCGGATGTTTTTACCGCTCAAGTTCAACCGAATACTGTAAAGAGCTTTTTGACAAGTGTATTGTGGTGTGCTTATGTATGCAGGAGTGAAAGTACTTTTGATTCTTGCCAAGTCAATAGTCCAATCCAGTGTAAATATTTGTGCAACAGTGACTAAACAGTATTATAATTACACAATTCTTGGCTGGAATTATTTGAATATGCTCTGTAATATACTATATCTATATCTATATATATATATATATATAGATAGATAGATAGATAGATAGATATTAATTAATTCATTTAAATCAATAGTTAAATATATGTATATATTTGTTTGTTTATGAATATTTTATTTATGAATATTTATTATTTTATAATATTATTATTTACCCATCATGTTATTATCTTTAAATATATTTTTTCCCATAAAACAATTTATATTCACTTCAGTTTTAATCTACAAAAATGAACAAACATCTGTATGTACAGTATTTATTCATTCATTTTATTTTTATTTAATCCAATTAAATATCAAAATATTTATAAAAAATATTATTTTATTTACTTTTTTATACATATTTTAATTTATCATTATTACTATTATTATTATTTACCCTTCAAGTCTTTTTACATTTTAAAAGCATCTTCAGATATTTTTCCTGTACAGCGGTTTATAGTGACTACAGTTTTTAAGCTACAGAAACGACAAATAAACACCAGTATGGATTTATTCATGGCTTTCTTTTATTTTTATTTAAACTGATAATTTAAAATGTTAATATAATTGGTTTATTTATAAATATTTTTGAACATTTTATTATTTTTATAAAAAGGTTTACTATCATTATTTGCCCTTACTTGCCCTTATCTTCCTACTTTATTTTTCAGTAAAACAGCATTTCATAGTCATTACAGACTTTTAAGCTCCACAAAGCAAAAATAAACATTTTTAAAGAACCACAAAGGTGGTGCACATATGGTAAAATTCATTTAGCTCTCAAATTAAAAGAAATGCTGGGTATCCATGCCAGATGTGCTTGTATGTTTTTGTTTTTTTTTTATTTTGAAGTTAAACAGACGTTCACTGCACCAACAATTGAAGTTAAACAGTCACTGCACCAAATACAGCATACAAGTTTGGAATGGCGTGGCAAAGTAAATGATGGATTTTTATTTACTTGGGTGAACTATTCCTGTAACATCACTGTGCTCTCCTCAACACATTGTACTCTGTCAAATTCTCTATTTACTGCATCAGCACAAACCTTGAGCCTTCACAAACTTTTCCCTTCTAGATCAAGGTCACGACTGTCAATTGTGAAGCGGCATTGTTAAGGGAGGGTGAGAGGAACAGGCCCAAAAATAGAAGTGATTTCTGTACTTTGTCAAGCCAGCCATCTCCATTTCCCCGTGGTTCGGCCCATGATACTGATCTAAGAGGCAGCCTGGTGATAAAGATCACACATTGAGCGGGAAACCTCCCTGAGGAGTTAATTGAAGTCAAAGTGAGTCACACCATCTTAGATCTGGCAGATGACCCGTGTCGCTCTCTATTGTCTTTTCTCCGTCCTCGCCGTCGTTTTGATCAACGTTTCGCCCCTGCTTTAACTTTAAATAAGCAATAGCCAGGGGATGCCGCTCAATGTCAACACCAACACTTGAGGGGTCACCTTCCTGATGCCGCTGATAGTTCCCTGGCAGGCCTTGTAAAAGAGGCAGGTGCTGCATGTGAACATATTTATGTTTTAAGAAGGAAGATTAAGGCTTACTTAATGATTTTGATGTACTGCAGTAGTTTTACATACTAGTTGTGCAGTAAGCAGCATGTGTGCTAAGCTATAGATTGTGCACATTTTCTGCATGCATGTGATATGTTACCTTCATTTGCCAAAATGCATGAGCCCACTGTGTGAGAAACAGTATTTGACCTTCCTTTCAGTGTGATGGGTGACTCTTTATTCGATGAGACTGTCAAATTTGTATTTATTTTTTTATTTTAAGTTTAAAATTTATATATATTTCCAAGCTAATAGGTACTGTAGGTGAAAATACTATTTAAGGCAGCAGTCCAGGATTTCTTTTTTTAAAGAAGGCTACTTATTTTTTAAATAGTTGTTTATTATGATTGTATTTATTTAATATTTAAAGTATTTAAACATGTATATGTATTAATATGTATTTTTAAATTATATTTTAGGCACATTTAATATTTATTATTATTATTATTAATAAATACAAAATGTTCTATTGTCATTATATATAGTTCCAAGAAAATTTAAGAATTAAATATATAAGAATATATTATTTATTTTTTAATTATATTTTAAATCTATTTTATATTTTTTATTATTATTATTTAATAAATATAATATAGTCTACTGTCAATTTATATGTTCCAATAGAATTAAAGAATTAAATATATAAGAATTAAATATTTATATATATATATATATATATATTTTTTTTTTTTTTAAATTATATTTTAGATAAATTTCGTGTTTATTATTATTATTTTTATTATTAATAATAATAAATATAAAATATTCCACTGTCATTGTATATAGTTCCAAGAGAATTAAAGATTTACATATCTTTATATAGTAATATGTAATTTTTTAATTAGTAGTATTATTATATTTTAGATACAGTTACTATTTATTATTATTATTATTATTATTTAATAAATATTAAATATTATATTGTCATTATATATAACTCCAAGAAAATAAAATAATTATATATGCACCTTAGTGAGCATGTAAAACATGTTTTGTTGCATATTGCATAGAATTTTGCATACCTTTCCAATATGTGCATAAAAGTTTAATATCAAAGGGTCTTTGTAGCAAGTTTGACGTCAGTGGTGCCAGAAGCAGTTTTTTTGGATATTGAGAAGCGCAAATGGGACATAAAAAGAAAAAGGCAAGATTTTTTTATTAAGTAACTTAAACTTTGTCCTTAGAATGTAGCAAACACATCATATGAATTTCTTTTATGGGACTTTTATGATGTTTTTGGAGCTTCATAGCCTATGGTCATTATAAGCTATGAAAAAGAGGATTTTGTGTTTTGGGGAGTTTTGTGCTTCACGGATGGAAGAAAGTCATGCTTTGAGTGTGGAATTACGACAAGATGAGCAAATGATGCCTAAACGTACATTTTTAGGAAAACTATCCCTTTAATGAGTAAAAAAAAAACATTTAAATCTGAAAGTCGCTGACTCATTTTTGCCACTTGCTTCAAGTGTCCTGAAGCTGTAATGCCACCTGTGCCAAACGTCTCATCCTCAACAGCAGTAAATCCACTCATGTGAATTATGCATTCACTCTTCACTCTTAATTACTTACTCAGCTACAAGATTCCTTCCACATACATCCTAATGTTCCTGTGACACATGCTGAGAGATGTGCTTGAGAGAGGGGATATTTTCAGATTGATGTCCTTCCTCGAGTTCTGGAGCTTCATGCACCAATAATGACACATGATGGAAACCCCTGTCAGTGTGTCACCTTAGAAAATGAAGATAGATGGAAGGATGGATGGAAAGTGATTTTGTTGAGCTGGAAGTTAAGAGACATTGCAGTGGTAATAGGCGAGGGTGATTACCGCCCGCAGAGCCGCTGAATGTACCTGGAACTCTTTTTTTAGTCCAATTTAACAGCAAGCAATTAGGCACTAGCACTGTTGTCAGCTTTTTTTTTGGTGAGTTTGTTGCTTTCAAAGTTATTAGGAGATTTTAAAGTTACATCATTTTGGACTAGTTGCTTATTAGCAGACTGCTAGAATATTGGATTAGTAATTATAAAGCACATATTAATGTCTTCTGCATGACTATTTTAGATCCCTTACCCTTACACCATACCTACCCTTAACAACTACCTGACTAACTATTAATAATCTGCAAATTAGGAGTTTGCTGTGGCAAAAGTCATAGTTAAAGTGCTATATGCGTTATGAAAGGTACATATTTTGGTTTTGAGAGTCCCAAACAAGTTAACATGCATGCAAACACTTTCATTTTCTTATAATATGTGACAATATGACAATATTATGACAATAACTTTATACATGGTGCACTTTCAGATTTAAAACTTTGCAGGATATTTTCATTGACTGCTGTGTTACACACTGCATGAAAGCTCATTTTCAAAAATCTATTGGGGCACTTTAATAATCTGAGTTTACTGAGACAAAAGCAGATAAAAGATAGTTGAAGGTGCAGTATGCAATATTGACAGCAAATGGTTGAAATGGCTACCGCAGTCCAAATTCAAAATATTTAAGAGAAAAAGTGAACATAACATGTTTCCTTATGTACTATACTATTATCGTAATATAGTACAGTAAAAAAAAAGAGATAGAAAGAAAAAGATAAGATACAGTATTGTTTTGACAGTGAAAGGCAGTCTTGTTTTCACTCCCGTAATCTTCAGAAAATCTTCAATTAGATTTTACAGAAGAAAAGTCATACAGGTTTATAATGACATGAACTTTTATTTTTGAGCGGACTGTGCCTTTAAGCAGACCTATTACGTAGGTTAAGCGAGTGTGTAAATCATTGATAGATTCAGTAAATGTAGCCTAATGAATTCATTTGGAGGAGAGTGTATTGCTCTGGCCGGGAGGGTTGTGCCGCTTAATTAAAACTGCTCTGTTGTAAGCAGACACACTGTATACAGACCCTCTGGTCATATCCAGATTTGGAGCGGCTCCTTGCATTGGCTGCTTACCATTTTGCTGTGTTTTCTAGGTTCAGAATTATGAAAACTGATTGGATAAGCCACATTTAAATCTGCACATGCACACCTGTGACCGCACATGAACAGAATTTTATATGATTTCTCCAAGTTGCTACAATTCAAAAGTTAAATTGATGAACTAAATTACTTGGCGAAGGAACTGTTTATTGTGGAAAATTATTACTCACTTTTAGATGTTCTGAAGAAAAAGTGGTGTTTTACTTTGAAAAAATAACATAGTTAGAGGTTGTTGCCATGAGATTGATAGGTTGCATAATGGGATGCTCTGAAGGTTCTGTGTGGTTGCCGGGGGGTTCTGGGTGGTATTTAGGTGGTTGCTAGAGGATTCTTGTTGTTTTTAAGTGGTTTCTATAGAGTCTTGGTAGTTTGCTCACTGACCCAAGTAAACAAAGCATAAATAAAAACATTCCCAAGTTTCTTTGAAATATGTGCCAGTATGAGTTTTTTATCCTTTTATCATTTGACAAAAAATGAGCTTGATCACACAGAAGTGTAAAAATCTGCATAATTATCCTTTATATCCATGGTGCTGGTGGAATTAATATTTTGAGTTAGGGGTTTGTTCAAAAACCTTATCCCAAGTAGAGCCAGTTTAGAGCCATATGCTATAGTAATACATTGTGATTTCACGTTTACATTTTGTCTGTCTGTCTATCTATCTATCTATCTATCCATCTATCCATCTATCTATCTATCTATCTATCTATCTATTTTACATTCATGTACACACAAAAGCCGTCGTTCACTTGAGTTATGGCTGATTTTAATTTGTCAAAACTGTTTACCAGTACTGTGCCAGGCTATTACCACTGTGTCATCTGGGGAACAGATAGGTAATGAAAGATAGACAAAGAGAGAGAATATGAGACAGAGGAAGGAGAGGGGGGTTCATTTGGAGAGATGCTGTGAAGGGGAAAAACATAAAGAGCCAGCACAGATTCATTATTCTGTCTTTTTTCCCCCCAAATCAATTACGCTTACATGCAAATCAGGCCAGTTTTCTATTAGCAATGAATTATTCAAATATTTACAGGATGTGTGAGAGAGGACGTCTTCGACTGTGTCAATTAAATGCTGAATTATACAATGTAGGTCTAATGTGTAAATCATACATGCTTCTTACAGTGAAGCCACATGTACACTTCCTGTATGTAAATTAAGTTTCAGAGAATGATGCAGGTGAGATTTAAACACTTCCCATAAAGTGAATTTTCTTCTAGCTTCCGAGTTTCAGAAAAAACCCCCCTGATATTTATTTTTGAGAATGCAATGTCAGATGCAATTTGATTTGTTTGTTTATTCTTATCTTTTGCTTGCATAAATTAGCATAAAAATAAATTGGCTACTGTTCCTTTAAGGCATTCACGTAAACACTCTCTGTGCATGTGTGCAGATCTGGGTTGTGTTTCCCTAAAGCATCCCGGACCGAAGTAGAACGAAGAAACCATTGGGGACAGCCATCTCTTTGACCTAGGCTTACGATGCTTGAAACGCAGCCCTGGGTGGTCATTCTCAACTTTCTGACTTCAAAAAGTTGCAGAAGTTTGGAACAAGCCATTTTTCTATCACAGTTTCTATAAACACACTTTGGACTGAGGAGAAGTTTTCAGTTTTGAAACTTACAGCATGTTTTAGTACATCAAAGTCTTTTATTTCAAAAGGCCAAGAAAACTTCAATATTTCATGATATGACCACATGTTGCGCTATAAATAATCATTATTCCTCATTTTGATTGGCTGGGTCTTTAAATCTTTAATAATGAAATAGGTTAATAAAGATTTAAAGAACTAAAATCCTGGGCGACTAAAGTGTGAGTCTGGTGGAACGGCAGTGAAGTGCAATTTACCATAGAGACATAAAACCGTTTGATTTGAATTTTTTTTTTTTTTATTGTATTTCCATGTCATTTTTGATAAAATATTACCAGTTCTGTGGCTCTTTTAGTGTCACCAACAGTTTTTATTCTGCTCTCACAGTTTGAAAAAGATGATAATGCAATCTTGCAGTGTGGTAACATGATTTAGTGAACAATATCCCATAAATGATTCCTGTCGAGTACACAAGAAATCTTATTTCTCTCCTCAATGTCTCATGTCCTTCTCTGGTGTATTTTCATTGGGAATGCATTAAAACTTCATCTTTCCTCTACTTTTTCTACTCCTTTGTCTTCTTTTAATCTCTATTGACATCTTTTACCATAGCAGATTTAATAGGGAAAGTAATATATCTTGTTTCTTAACTGTCTGCCAATGTCTGGTTTGTAGCAAAGTATGACGAATGCCGGGATTTTTGGGTTAATGCAACCTCTTGTTATGACCAGTGTTGGGCATGTTACTTTAAAAAAGTAATTAGTTACTAGTCACTTCTCACAAATTAGAAACTGAGTTAAAACATTATAAAAGTAACTAATTACCAGGGAAAGTAACTATTGCGTTACTTAAAAAAATAAATAAATAAAAATAAAATGGCAAACCTGGATGCCCAGAATATTACTGGTGGTGGTGTTTCTATAAAAAACGTAACAAAAAATTATAAGATAACAAAACTAATATGAATTCTACTCCTAATCAGAGGTGGGTAGAGTACCCAAAAACTTTACTCAAGTAAAAGTACTTGTAGAAATATTTACTCAAGTAAAAGTAAAAGTAATAGTCTGAATAGTTACTTGAGAAAAAAACTACTCAAGTAGTTAGTTACTAGTTACTTTGGATCATCTGAATATCTATAGTCTAGTTTTATTTAGATATACAGATA
>JAUMHE010000337.1:4753-16962 GCA_032359235.1 Enteromius mattozi | reverse complement strand
TATATATATATATAAAAATAATCACCTGTTCCACAATTTTTGGCACCCCTAACAATTCCTCTGAAAATTGTAATTGAGGCATTTTTTTAGATTTGTCTGTAGTTGTTAAAGTTGGTCAGGGTATCTATGAACTTTTAATTAGTAATTCATGACTTCCTGTTTTCCTGGGGTATAAATATGATGTGACACAAAGGCCCAATTCTCTTACCCACTTGTCAACATGGCAAAGACAAGAGAACACACCATTCAAATAAAGTATGGTGGAGGATCTGTGATGCTGTGGGCCCTGGGAACCTTGTTAGGGTGCATGGCATTATGAACGCTTTGAACTACCAGGACATTTTAAATCAAAACCTGATGGCCTCTGCAAGAAAGCTGAAAGCTGGTTCAGCAATCACAAACTCAAGGTCCTGCCATGGCCATCTCAGTCCCCAGACCTCAACCCCTTAAGGAGATTAAGTGCTGTCTTGTTGGCAAAATAAGGGTTGTACAAGGCAATAACATCAGGGGCACCCTGATAATTTTGGGACACATGATTTTAAGGGTTTTTTTTCTTCTAAATATGTGATTTTTTTTTTTCCAACCAAAGTTATGTACTTAAATTAAAGGTTGGATTTGTCTCTTTTTTGCATTTGGGTTCTATGTTGTTAAAAAAAAAAAAAGGAGAACTTTTAGAAGTCCACGACCACATCTTAAATAGGGGTGCCAATAATTGTGGAGGGCACTGTATGTATGACACCACCGTCAATACATGCTTCTGTGACCCTTCAGTGAAGCAGAATTTTTTTCTGAACTCTTCCACAGATGTGTGGCTTGGCTTAAACTTGTTTCTTAGCTCTTCAGGCAGTTCCTTTGGATCTCAATGCTTGGATTTTGCTCTGATATGAATTATCGGCTGCTAGACCTTTTATTAAGATGTGTATGCCTTTCCAAATCATACCCATTCAATTAAATTTACCACAGGTTTACTTCACCTCAAGTGTAGTAACATCTACAAGCAATATGAATGCTCCTGAGCTAAATTTCAACTGTCCCAGATATGAATACTTATGCAATGGAAAAATTTGTTTTTTATTTTTAATAAATTTGCAAACATGTTACAAAGTTATGATGTACGGAGTGTAGATGATGTGGAAAAAAAGAAGAAAAAAGTACTGTTTTAAAAGTACTTTAAAACAGTTTACCATGAGACAGAAACATAAAATGTGGGGGAGGGGTGGAAGGGTATGAATATTTTTGCAAAGCAATGTATATAGTTTTTATATATTAGCATATTTATAAACATTTTAAAATACAAAATGTTTATTTGCAACAGTTATGCTAACAACAATAAAAAGACATTATGACATTAAAACAAAACTAAATGGCATTTTCGTCAAAAGACTATGACTTAAACTAAATCAAAATTTGCTGTCAAAATTAACACTGTCCCAGAGAAACTCCACATAAGCACCACCACACTTACTAAACAGGGCTCTACACGTACTTTTATTTATTTATTTATTTTAAATCAGGAGCACCTTCTGAACAATAACAAAAATTTGCCTTCACATTACAAAGTAATATTGGTCTGTAGGGTCTGGTTTTACAGTCGGGCTTAGCTTAAGCCAGGACTAGGCCTTAAGATACAGTATTTAAGCAGCTTTTAAAAAATTGCCTTAGAAGACAACGTTTCATGTGTGCATCTTGAGACAGAACTATGGAACTGACATATTTTAAGATATCTCAGAGCAAGATATTTTCAATTGGGAAAGCTCAAACATGCATTTTAGTCTGGGACTAGCCTTAAGCCATGTCTGTGAGACCAGGGGAAAGCGATTTATAGGGTCACTTTACTCAAAATATGCTCTTTTATGTCAGATTCAAAAATTTATTTTTATAAGCTTTTTTTAATTCTAATTACAACAATGTAATAAGAATACGTTACTGATTAAAATAAAATCAGTATTATCAAAAATAATTTGGTGGCACCGAAGAACACAAAAGTGCTTGTAGTTATTTACAGTAGGGATGTTCATTTTAACCGTTTAACCGTTAACAGACCGATAAGAACGCTGACCGATTAATACAATCAGTTAAAAGGTTTAAAAAGTCAATTTATTTATTTCAGTATTTTACCTAATTATTTTAAAAGGTTTGCTGCATTGTTAAAATTCGCCAATCATAGCCTATACAAAAAATTGTTTTTTTGAGAAAAAAAAAAAAAAAGTCGGACAAAATTGGCCACATTCACACAACAGCAGAATACAGTTGTCAGTCCAGTAGTGCTTGAGTCCTACAATACAGGGAGTGACAACCGCATTCTGTAATGGAACTCACCTGTAAAATTTCAGGACTCGCAACCGCATTCTCAGGACAAACATGCTGTGTGAATGGAACAGGACTGTCTGTCACGTTATACACTGCTAAAGAGAACCGCTCTGCTGCACAAACGCGCATTTACTGTTACGTGTTTTTATGTGTGTTTTGGGTAACTTATAGTGATGGAGAAATTAGCTGCGTGTCTTCTGAAAATTTTGTAGGATTACAAATTTATAATTGGCTAAACATTTTCCCATATAACAGTATAAATTGAAAGTCATGTATTTCTTATTTACATTCTAAGAACAGTGAGCTTTGATCTGAGACAGTAGCCTTTTCTTAGTTCCTGAACATCTGCAAGTTTCCCAAGATAAGAGTGAATGCTAATCTCAAGGTTCAGCTATTCCATTGTTTAAGGTTTCTATAGAACACTGGAAACAGTCCTGTTCAGAGCAAAGTTCCTGTTCAATACAAGAGGTATTTACATGCTTTGTTCCATCTGTCTCCACCTTTTTTTGTTCTCCTCCTCCTTGGAAATGTATATAAACTACAAGGTATTATGCCTTAGTCAGATTACTTTGATGACTGCAGCGCGGACAGAATACTCAGAATAAAGAGAATTTTGCTTCCAAATATCCGAAGAGTCTTCTGGTCTCTCTGAAAAGAGGTTTTTACAACACATGCAAACCATTACATTAAGCCAAACAACTGAAAACAACGGAGGACCCTTCGCGTCGAAAAGCCTTGATCTTCAAAAAGCGACCCAAAAGGTTCTTGACCAAGCGTCAAAATGTGACGAGTTGGAGTGTGAGAATGTGTTGCCAAGATATGGACTATAGTGCAGGTCTACTGTTATTGTATACAGAGCAATAGGTTTGATTTTGACCTTTGACCAGATTTTCATAGAGATTTTTTTTTTTTAACAGAAAAAATAATGATAAAAGTATGACTATATAAACCGACAGCATTACAGCAGCATTAGAGTACTGAGTGTCTTCATTACAGTGCATCACTGTATATTAAAATGAACTGAATGAATTGATATGATTACTTTGAAAGAAAACTCATGGAGACCCTACTGTTTCTATAGTAACAAACACAACTTTCAGGGACATGCTAAAAAGTTTAATGTTAATGTCCTAGAACAATGTCCTAATGTCATAGCCAAGCAGATAAAACCAGAATATGAACTCTTGCTAAATTGCACATTGAAGTTTTTTTTTTTTTTCCTAATGATTTATGGAAGAAAATTCGGTAACACTTTATTTTAAGGCATTCATAATTACCTAGTAAGTACTTGTAGCCCAGACAGCAACATAGTATTGGCCCAGATCCGGCCCACATCTGAGCCAACACTGCTTGTTGTCTAGGAGCCAAAGGGGCTAAAGGCCTTAAGAAAAAATAAAAATGCTATTCACTGTGCCTAAAATGTATACGTTTTAGTGGTGTCAAAAATAGCATGTTAACGCATGCGATTATTATATATATATATATATATATATGTGTGTGTGTGTCAGACTCTGTCTTTAGTGTGCCTTGTGTTTTGCTCCTCTTGTGTTTCTTTGCCCTTATTTGGTTACTCCTGTCCTAGTTTAGTTGATTGTGTTAATTAGTGTCCAGCCGTGTACCCCATGTGTGTTTAGTTCAGCGTCGTCAGTGTGTGTATTTATAGTGCCTATGTTTTAGTATATGTTGTCGAGTCCTCAAGTGTCAACCCTCGTGTCTACTCTGTATCCTCTGTTCAAGCCCTGATTAAAACGACTTCACTGCAAGATCTACGTTTTGTGTCCTTCATGAGAGGCAGCAGACGTGACAATAGGACTCGACCCTTACCTAAAACATCACCAAAGAGGATGATTACACCGGAGGAAATCCTCCACCGCCTCCTCAACGGGCTCACTCCTCCTTCCGGGCCACGTGAGCAATGGCCAGGAGGCCAGCCTCCATTGCCCGGCTCGTGTCTAGCCCGTCGGTGGATTCCGCTCCCGGAACCAGCTCAGTATGGAGGTAGATCGGTGCCAGCAACCCAACAAACATCACTGTATGGAGTCAGATCTGTGCCAGCACGCCAACGAAATTTGCACTATGGAGGCAGATCAGTGCCAGCTCCCCAAGGGCGAATTCAGATCCCCGCGGATCCCAGTCAGCGTGGTCCAGGTCTGGATTTGTGGACCGACATGCCAGCTCTTATCCCCGCGGATCCCGATCCGCAGTTTCCCGATCCAGTTCCAGAGTTACGGCCAGGAGTGCCAATCCCGATTCCAGAGTCTCGGCCAGGAGAGACGATCCCGATTCCAGTTCCTGAGTCTCGGCCAGGAGTGCCGATCCAGATTCCAGTTCCTGAGTCTCAGCCAGGAGTGCCGATCCCGATTCTAGTCCCTAGATTACGGCCAGGAGTGCCGATCCTGATCCTTGTTCCAGAGGCTCGGCCAGGAGAGCCGATCCCGATTCCAGTTCCTGATCCACGGCCAGGAGGGTCGATCCCGATTCCAGTCCCTAGATTACGGCCAGGAGTGCCGATCCCGACCCCAGTTCCAGAGTCTCGGCCAGGAGTGCCGATCCCGATTCCAGCCCCTAGATTATGGCCAGGAGTGCCAATCCCGATTCCAGTCCCTGGTTTACGGCCAGGAGTGCCGATCCCTAGTCCTGTTCCTGATTCACGGCCAGGATGGCCAATCCCAGATGCCGTAACTGAGCACGCGCTGCAAGAGCGCCCTCCAGAGTCTGCTCTGCAAGAGCGCCCTCCAGAGTCTGCGCTGCAGGGGCGGGGCTAGGGTTGGCCACCCCACTAATAACTGCTGCTTCTGTCACCATTTTTTTGACAAAAAGTGCATTTATTCAGCCGCAGAACGTCTTTACTACCACATCAAACGGGAGACGTTTCAGACGCGCGCTCCACTTAAGCGCCAGACACGAGTAAAATGAGTAGTGCAGCACTCGCAGCATGTGCTCTTCAACTGCACGCACAAAGATAGCAGCGCATGCTGTAGCCAGTATGATTTCATTTTCAAAGCGCAAAATAAACTATGTGCATGCAATACCGTGGTCAGCTAAGTCATGAAGTTACCAAAAAGATGATTAAACCTTAAAGCTGTGCAAGCATGTAATATATTATAGTAGTTATGTCCTGGAGCAGCCCAGTGTTGTCTCACTCATCTAACATATCTGATTTAACTCATCAGCTCATTAATGAATACTTTAAGATCTGAAGTGGGTAAGAAAAGGTAAAAAGAAAAAAAGTTTCAGCAGCGGCAGCTCTTAAAGAAAATAACAGCCAAAATAACCTATAATAACCAGCTTATGCGATGTCTATTAATCAAAGGACAAAGAAAGGACAAATCTAACTTTTATAGATTTAAGGATTCATTTATATTCAATTTAGAATGTGTCTGATAACTTCAGTTTAATTTTCTGTATATTTCTGCTAAAGGGCAGAAGTAAATATGACATTTATTATAACAGGTTTATGTGAAGATTGTTTTAAGTTCACTTAAATTAGAAGTTATTTGTTTGTCTAAATGTTAAAATTGATAGCTCTCAATTACTGTAATATTTCTAGTCCATTGACTATAGCCATTATTATTTTAAATATTTAAAAATGTACTGTGTTTATGTTGTTTGTACATTAATTTAAAGATTGAATGCGAAATTATTGCAATGTAAAAGTATTTTTAAAAACTTTACTGTTAGTTGGACATTTCACTTTGAAACTGCAGTGAAACGTGCAGTAAGGTACGTAATTACGGGGTTGCAGAAATGTATGTAGAGGCACGTATTTCCAATGAGCCTGGGTTGCAGAAAGTGGTTGATTTGGAAAGTGATACGCCATGGTTTTGTGCCATCTAGTGGTTTAGATGAAAATAATATCAAAGGCGCCTTACCTCGTGGCACCTTTAGCCCCGTTGTACCCTACTCACCATGTAACCATGTAAGTTATAGAACAGCATGTACTTACAGTTTGTAATTATGTAGATGCAATAGGCTGCTACTGTTACACATTTGTAACATACCGAGTCATTACATAGTTACAAAGCAACTCATGTAACCAAAAGATTGTCACATACTGTATGTACATACATACATACATATTCTGGCAAAAAAAAAATTTGTAGGGGTGTTAGAATTTAGTAGAATAACTGTCCAATGTCAAAATCAAACATGTGCTTTTTGTTTTGTCTGAACATACTAGTACAATTTATTAAGAAACTGTATACCTAACTTGGTCATTGTCTTAATGCATTGAGATACTTTAAGCATTTATGTGGGAGGAAAATGCTTACTGTGAAACTTTGCATATTCACATTCACATTCTGGCCTGTTCTGCTTATTTGTACATTGTATGCGTAGTTAATTTAAAAGTGTTAACTGATTTTGGTCCTCCAGTATCACTGTCTTAAACATTAGGCCAGCGGTTCTCAATCACAGTCCTTGCGCCCAACCGCTCTGCATATTTTGTATGTCTCTCTTTGTTAACGCACCTGATTCTGATAATCAGCTTGTTAGAAGAGAGCTCCGTGCATGAACTGTTCCGATCGACATGGTGCCTACACATTGTTCATTGCTCCCTACTCCCTGAGCAGGGGAAATCCAAGTTTACTTCACATCGGAGCATTCAGTCACGGATTTGCATTGTAAATAAATTTATACCATTTAAATGATGTCTTGCACACTTAAATGCACTTTGCATGGAACGAATGTTCTCTTCGAACTGGAATCATGGTGGATTTATTTATTTTCATTTTGTGGGTATTTCAGCTGACAGGTGGCTTTGGGAATTCAGTTTAAGAATATTACTTAATCATTCATCTGAACTGTCCAGGTATGGTTTACACATCTACTGTCACAGACACGCCAGGCTCTGCACTCACCCAATCACAATGCTCACTTTCCCCTGAATACTGATCACCGCCACCTGTCACCAATCACGACCACAATTAACCACAGCATAGAACCACACACCACACTGCAGTCATCGTCCGAGCTCATTCATATTGAAGTGGACTAACTCTTGGCAATACTATATATACTCACCTTGTGATTCTCCCCTTGTGCTCCCCAGTCTCTGTATCTTCTCCCAGGCTTCCGGATTCCTCCTGTATCTCTCCTGCGTCCCTGGATTCAAGTTATATGTGGTGTGTGCTTGTCTCTCCTCGTTCCTGCATCTCCATCATCTCTGTGTCTTCCAACGCTCCATCGAACCTGCAAGATACACTACATTAACGAACTGTATTTTCAATTTGAGTATGTGGACATTCAAGATTAAATGATTGTACAGCGATTTGTACAGATAAAGACATGTTTGCGAACAGGGCCGTGCACAGACCTTTTGAGGGGCATGTGCTGAAATTGAAAAAACGGCACCCCCCCAACCCCTCCACCACCGAAAAAATAACACACAATAATATTCTTATATTATATTTAATTAGTATTAATAACTTTTATACAGATAATATATTCATTCCATGAATATATTCATGAAATCAAAATAGAAATTTCTTATAATATATTTTACCTAGCTGACAAGGATCACTCGGTTGCTTTGTGTCAAACTCAAATGCAGTTACACGGCGGGTTTTTGACCAGCGAATGTGTGCAATTTGTCCATTATTAAAACGACGACATCACATTACGTCAACATCACACCGGTGTGGTGATGCATTATATGAACCTTTATAGACATACTAGTGTTTATTTCATAAAGACAACATTGCACTTATTCAAGATATTTTACTGTTACAAGATGAAGGCGTTCATCTGCTTCTGCTCTATGACTGAATGCTGAAACATAAGTTTGAGGCGCTCAGGGGGCGTAGTTGTGAAGTTTGACTGACAGTTTGAGCGGTTCTAAGAGATACGCTTTTTAATGCCTTTAATTGGTTAAATATTTGTTTAAAGACAAACAAATGTAAAGGGTTACCAACAGCATTGATTTATTAAGAAGAAAAAACTCCCCCCAAAAAAGGGCACTTTCGAGTGTAATTACAAAAAGGGCATGTGCTCTGCACAGGTTGAGCCCTATCTCTGCACGTGCCTGTTTGTGAATAAAACTGGCCTGTTCTACATTAATATTGTCATGAGTGCCCTCTAGCTCCACCAGAGGGCACCCGAATTCACCACACCTCCACTGGACTCTTTCTCTCACAGACTTTCCCATCAGCCACTGCACCTCCACACCTGCTAGCACTCAGTAAACATCACCAGCTGCTGCCTATTATCTCACCCACTCAGTCATTAGCACTCTGCTTAAATATCACAGTCTCACAACAGTTCTCTGCGAAGTATTGACCTGCACTGGCAATTCTAAGCGTTCTAGTTTCCTGTTTGTTTCTATTGTTTTTGACCTTGCTTTGTTCCCTGACTCTGTATTTGTTCGCCGCCTGCCTCGACCCCTTGCTTTGTATTTTGACCACGATTTTGCTCTGCATCCGATGTACCTGTCTGCCTGGGTTTTTGACCCTGTCTGTCAACTTTGAAATAAAAGCTCTTGCAAATGGATCCGAACGCTCATGCCGCATTCGTCACAGAATACTTCGCCACCCAGGATCCAGCAGAGCTCTTCAATTCACCACAGCAAGGGGAAAACCAGGATCCATGGTCTCTACTCCTCAGTATTCATCAAGAGGATAGAGACATAGAATATTATGTGGAGGAGTTTCTGAGCTACAGCTATCTGGTTCCCGAGGATGACACTTGGGTAAAGGACTATTTTTTATGTGGACTAGATCTCGAGATAAGTCACTATATGCCATGGGACGATCCAGAGTGGTCACTGGCCGAATTCTTAGATTTTGTCCTCTTTCACTGTGGTTCCACATTCACAGTAGGAGAGGTAGAGGAAGAGACTTCCTATAAGAGCCAGAGAGACTACCGCCCGGAGTTCGTCTCTTCGGGGCCACAACCACCATTAAAGATGGTTGCCACACCTCATTCACTGCACAAGATGGCTGCCACACCTGAACCACTGCACAAGATGGCTGCCACACCAGAGCCGCTGCACACAATGGCTGCTACACCTGAACCACTGCACGAGATGGCTGCTATACCCGAATCACTGCTCAAGATGGCTGCCATGCCCCAGTCTAAGTCAGCAGTCACGTTGGCCGCCATACCGGAGCTAGCATCAGCTCAAAAGATGTCCGCCATGCCTCAGCCAGAGTCACCGCTCAAGATGGCCGCCATGCCTCAGCCAGAGTCAGCAGACAAGAGGGCTGCCACCCCTGAGCCACTACACAAGATGGCTTCCGCCTCCAAACCGTTGCACCCGAAGGTCGTCGACCCTCAGGATGTTCCGCCGGTGGCTGCACAAAGCCCGAGGTGTTGGCTGAGGCTGTAGTTCCTGTCACAGAGGTTCTACCAGTGGCTGCACAATCTCCGGAGATGTCAACTTTTGTTGTGGATTCTCCGGAGATTCCACTAGTGGCTGCACAACCTCTAAGACGGATTGTTCTGGTCGCCGTACCCTTTTCGTGTTCGATCCCAGACACAGAGGTTCTCGAGCAGTTACTCCAGTTGTCGGTTTCGGTCCACAAATGTCGGCCAGAATTGCCGACCCAGTCACCCGCGGATTCAAATCCGCCTAGTCCCGCTCTGAATATAGAGTGCGGACCCGATTTGTCGGTCCAGTCTCCCGCGGACTTCGGTCTGCAATTTCCTACTCTGGATGTAGAGTGGGAATCAGAGATGCCAGAGTTAATCCCCGTGGTTCCTAGTCCGCAACTGTCGGGTCCCAGCCCCGAATCACGGTTGGGAGAACCGTTGTCAGGTCCGGTGTCTGAGTTTCGGCCAGGAGTTCCGATCCAGTTACCCGCGGATTCCAGTCCGCAGTTGTCGGGTCCCAGCCCCGAATCACGGTCGGGAGATCCATTGTCAGGCCTGGTGTCTGAGCTTCGGCCAGGAGTGCCGATCCGGTTACCCGCGGATTCCAGTCCGCCGTTGTCGGGTCCCAGCCCCGAATCACGGTCAGGAGAACCGTTGTCAAGTCCAGTATCCGAACTTCGGCCAGGAGTGCCGATCGAAATCCCTGCAGTGTCCAGTCTGCAACTGTCGGGTCCTAGCCCCGAATCCAGGCCCGAGAGATCCTCAGACTGCTCCTTCCCTATAACACCACATGACCCAGGGCCGGTACAGGTGGGAGACCTCCAGAGATTTTTATTTTGGGGGGGTAGGTGTGCCTGTGTCCTGAGGGGGAGGGGTCGGATGGGGATCATACTATACCCTCCCGAGGGTCCAGAACCGCCTTGGCTGTCCGAGGGTCCAGATCTGCCGCGGCCGTCTGTAGATCCAGATCCTCCGTGGCCGTCTAAGGGTCCAGATCCGCCATGGCCGTCTAAAGGTCCAGATCCGCCATGGCCGTCCAAGGGTCCAGATCCACCGTGGCCATCCAAGGGTCCAGATCCGCCGTGGTCGCTCCAGAACTATGTCGTGCCCGGGAGGCCTCATGAGACTCTGCCCCTGTCGGCCTCTCGAGCACCCACCCATCCCTCCCCCACTCGAATCACTGTTTGGAGCGTCTGGAAGGGGGGGGCTATGTCATGAGCTCCACCAGAGGGCACCCGCATTCACCACACCTCCATTGGACTCTTTCTCTAACTGACTCAATTTCCCATCAGCCACTGCACCTCCACACCTGCTAGCACTCTGTAATCATCACCAGCTGCTGCCTATTATCTCACCCACTCAGTCATTAGCACTCTGCTTAAATATCACAGTCTCACAACAGTTCTCTGCGAAGTATTGACTTGCACTGGCAATTCTAAGCATTCTAGTTTCCTGTTTGTTTCTATTGTTTTTGACCTTGCTCTGTTCCCTGACTCTGTATTTGTTCGCCGCCTGCCTCGACCACTTGCTTGTATTTTGACCACAATTTTGCTCTGCCTCCGATGTACCTGTCTGCCTGTGTTTTTGACCCTGTCTGTCGACTTTGAAAAAAAAAGCTCTTGCAAATAGATCCGAACGCTCATGCCGCATTCGTCACAAACATATCATAAATTGCGCATGCAAAAGGGAATTTGTGCATTTGTGAATCTGGTGACACGCGGCCATTTATTGACATCTTGTTCGAGTCGATCTTGTTCGGGTTCATTTGGATTTTGAGAGTACATTTTCGCATTTTTACAGTTTTCCACAACACACACACTCACAACTACCTATGCACAAGGCTCACTGCAATCCATTAACGTGTGGACAATTTGGAAAAATATATAAATGTGCGTTTCTACACTGAAACAAATGGTGTTCAACTGGTCATTCAATCAATCAATTACTTTTATTTCTATAGCGCTTTTAACAATACAGACTGTAGCAAAGCACTGAACATTATCAAATGGGAGAACAGAGTGATGGTAATGTATAATGACGAGATTAAACCATTTATTTATCAAATGCAGAGACGGTCTCTGTAATCAAAGCGACGATAATCACTACAAATTAGGTGCCCCCAACTAAGCAAGCCAGAGGCGACAGCGGCAAGGAACCAAAACCTCAGAATGGAGAAAAAAACCTTGGAAGAAACCTGACTTAGTTGGGGCCAGTTCTCCTCTGGCCAGACGCCCAGCACCCAATCTCCAGTTCAATTTTAAGTGCATGTCAAATTGTGCAAAGGACTTATAGTGTGTGTGTGTGTTTGTGCATTTGGTTCCGGTAATCTGTCCAAAGGGCTCATCTAGGTGTTCTTATCTCCGATGAAGATTATCTCTTTGTGCTGATACACCATCTGATCTGGATACGGGCTGAGGAACCGAATTAGAGAGAAACAGACTAATATTAGCGTAGATGCCATTCTTTTTACGATGTAACAAGTACATTGTGTGTGAAAGGGAGTGTTCCCGGTTGCGGCTGATCTAATTAATGCAGCCTAACAATCCTTTAATGGATTTGATTAATAAATGTGTATTAGTGTGTTAAGTGTA
>JAUMHE010000333.1:0-13253 GCA_032359235.1 Enteromius mattozi | reverse complement strand
ATCTATATATATATATATATATAGATATATATCAATCATAGTGATCAGTCACATGTCTTTTATGGCACAGGTAGTCATGGCTCAAAAACATGTAATGTTGGCAGACTATAAATTGTGCTCTTCTAGGGAGTTCTTGTCTTGCCGAACAAACTGTTGTTGAGATTCCTTCAGGTATTATAGACCTCCTTGGTCTCCTAGGTCTCCAAAGATCAATATAAAACCCAAGCATATGTCTCTGGTTCAATGAAATTTAGCCAGATGGGGTATGTTGCTCATGGTCATTTGTCAACATGTGGGAACCAACCAAAGTTGACATGGAAACCAAAATTTACCATAATGACTGCAATGAAAGAAAACACGCAGACACTGAAAGCCAGAGAGAGTTCAAACTCACTCACACAATCAATCTGCCCTAAACCATACAGACAGCTTGATACACAACTTCAGTGAAGAACAAACAGCTGAGAAGGGTGTATCTCTATTTTTGATTCTCTAACATGCCATGACCACGCAGTCTCCGGAAAGCATTCTGTCTGAATGACACCATCTGCCTGGGAGAACATTTATGACCTCAGTTTTCTCAGATGTTCCCATATACAACATCTTCACTCACTTTTTTTGACTCCTCTGATATTTTTTGAGGGCACTTTAAAATATGTTCGCTCCATTTTCTTTCTTTGTTGTAACCTTCAGCCCACCTGTCATCTCCTTCAACTTATGGTCTCCAAACTCAAAGCATCTTTCAATTCATCCCAAATTTCAATTTATTCTCCCTGCTATTGGCCTCACATAAAGGAATGAAATCTGTTTGAAAAATACTCTATAGGCCACTGTATCCCCACCCGCACACTCATACTTGTCCTTATCGGACTTAATAGCCCTCTTGCTCATGGTATCAAGGTGATGTGCTCCTCATAAAGATAAGAAATACTCTGCTGTAACCCAACTTTGCTCTAAATGATGGCACAATCTGAGGAGCTACTCTGAAATCTGTCTGAAGTGTGAATATCTTTCAGCACTTTTGACTCTTTAATAGGGTCATAAGAAACCAAAATTTTCTTGATAGTTTGAAGGGAAAAGAGTTTAGAATACTGTAAGTGTCAGAAGTTAAATGGGTTGCTCTGGTCTTCAGAACTGATAAAATGTGTGAATCTGAATACACAATTCAAAGAGTTATTTAAATAAAGAATTCATTCAAACAAAGTGATTCATAGCCAATTCCTTTAAACACACTGATTCATTCAAGAAATAAAAACAAGTGAGCTAATGAATTTTTTAGTCAACTGTTTTGTTCAAACGATTCATTCAGAAACAAAACCTATTTAACTATTCACTCAAACACTGATTCAGTCACACACAATCACACACACACACATATATATATATATATATATATATATATATATATAAATTAATAGACCACTCCCTTTTACAACTTTACTTTTGTACAACACATTTCAAAAATATATATTTTCTGTACATTTTAAAGGTATAAAAGCACAAAACAGCTTGTATAATTGAGAGAAGTTTCAGAGAAAGTAAGTAAAACAATCATAAATTTCTGAAGTATGACCATTTTGTAGTAAAAAATTTTGACATTATAAGCAGAACTCAGGAAAAACACATTAATACTGATAATAATATCAGTGGTGGTTCTTTATTTCCTGTGGTGGCTTATGCATTTTATGGACATTTATGGTAATGTGAATGCTTCCCATATAATTATACTGGAATATATAATATGATTCAGTACTTTGTACAACACAACAGCAGGACCCAGACAAATAAGCTTAACACTACAGGGATTCAAATATTAATATTACATTGCTTCCTGTCAACTGTCAAATCTAAGATGCTGTTGTCTTGAATCTTCACCTCTGATAATGAAGCTCTGGATTTAAACACATCCTCTCTAACAAAACTGATGTGCTGAGAAATACAGAGAAAGCAAGCAAAAGATATAAGCTCTTTCAACCTGTCTGTCTTTCTCTACCTTAACACACACACACACACACACACACACACAAGAAGGCAAAGTGTGGCAGTTAATGAAGTGTGGCAGCCCCAGTGTGACCGGTCAAACTGTTTTTTGAAGTGAGAAAGGTACAGGTAAGCTCATTGTATGAGATTACAGCACGCTAGAAGGAGAACAAGAGAGCAGTACAGAGAAGAAAAGATTTGGATGGAGGGAAGAAAAGAGGAACAATTTCCACCCCCTGCTGCCCCTTCTGAAACCTTGAGATAAATTGGTTGAAATTGCCAGTGACTTCACGCTGACAGGAGTTTGAGTGTTTGTCTCGCTCTCTCGATGTGTATGACACGCAAATGGAGTTGAATTAGGGTTAGAGGTCAGAGATAACCCTCTGAAACTCTAAATCACTGAGACATGCTCAAATCTGATGGTTTAGCATGCTTTTACAGGGATGGTGGTTTCTCTCCGGAGATCACATTTCATTCTCAGATTCATCCATTTTCAACTGGGACAATTAGTTAAAGGGAAACTTCCAGACTGTAGCTGGTCACATATAAATCTATACATTTTTCACAAGGCTTTTACTTCATTGAATAAATGAGCATTGCACGTCTCAAAATCGAAACCTGTGCGGGTGTTTTTATATCACTGTATTTCTGAAGGAAATTTTGGATGTCATTTTCATTTCATCTTGCATGTAACATCTGATAAATCATTGTTTGCGAGCGGAGCGCTGCTTTGTATACAGCGTTACCAGGGAAACTTTCTACCTTTCTACTTTCTACCATGACAACAGCGCCTCCCGCTGGCAGAGAATGAATTCACATATATGAATTTTAACCACTGATTCTACACATCATCATCAACCTTAGGCTATAAATACAAAACACACTTGCTTTCAAAGGACAGAACACAGAGTCTTCTCCACATGACGTATACATTGACTAGTGGAAGCGTTTGTGGGCAGATCAGACTTTGTTCTTATTTTGCAGGCAGGCGGGGATTATGTGAATGTTACCTAGTGACGTATACCAGTAACAAGCAGAAGATTTGAAAATGCAATGACTCGTTTAGGAAATTTTGAGTCGACTCTTTCTTTTATTCTTCTTTTCTTTTTTTAAAAACCACATTAGCCGCTCTTTAAATATGGATACTTTCCTTACAAAAAAATGCATAATTTCGGTTCCTCCCCGGGGCCATGTAGAGAACTTTTTATGATGGATGGATGCACATAATCCACTTGGACTTGGACCCCTATTCACTGCCATTATAAAGCTTGGAAAAGCCAGGACATTTTTTTAAATAAAACTCTTTCTATTCATCTGAGAGAAGAAAGTCATATCCAACTAGAATAGCTTGATAGTGAATAAATCATAGGGTCATTTTCATTTTTGGGTGAACTATCCCTTTAAATTAGTATATTTTATTGCATCTCTACAGTTTGGTGGAACCAAATCTGGACTGCAGGTCACTAATTATGGTTAAAAGCGATAAAATCTTATCATGACATAAGGTACTCTTCATTTAGAGAGTGGTTAATAAGAAAGGAGGAGTCACATATCACGGCAAAGTCTACAAAGCACTGCACTTTTCCTTTGAACTGCTGCTTTGGAGTACCTGTCTGCTTGCCTGCCTGTCTGTCTGTCTGTCTGTCGACCTGTCGCTTACTATTGAACCAGACATGCACACAGCTGCGCTTCTCTCTGTAGCTAAAGAGCAGGAGGTGTTGTATGATTGACAGTTCTGCAGGCTTAGAACAACGACCCAGCTGGAGATGAGACCCTGTGTTTATTTAAAGCCCACAAATCAATCATCTCTTCTCTTTCTATTACGCTCACACATGCGCACACAAGCACACAACCCCTCATCTGATCTACACTAGGGGGGAAAAAAGTTTTTTCAATCTACAGATGTTTCTCTCACTGTCCGTCTGCAAATTACATTCATGTATTTTAATCAAGACTCTTTAAAGCGCTTCAACCAAAGTCTTTTTTAAGAAAAGTCAGTTCACTTGGCAAGAATACAAAACCAACTCCCATTGACTTAAATGGGGAAATTCCAAAATCTCATAAACAGCTTGCCACATTCAAATAGCATTAAAACAGTGTGTATTTCATCTTGGCTTGGTCAATTTCCATAATTTTAAGTATGCGTTTCATGGATTTCTATGTTAACCAGCACATTTAATAGTGCTCTGTGGTCTGCAGGTCAGGTTCTGCAAGCAAAAATTACTATTATAATTACTTTTTTAATTTTAGTGATGATGTGAAATATAAACTTAAAATATAAAGATTCACAGCTGTCTTTTGATATATGTTTAGTAAAACCAACACTATATGCTTGTGCTTGCATGCTTTTTTTTTAAATATATTTGGTTGAATTCACATTAAACATGCCCTAGAATCTTCCACTAGTGCCGATATTATGCTCTGTACTGTAGTGCTCTTTGTACTTTTTAAACTTTTATCGACATACAGTAGCATTCACACATATTAAACCCAGCACAATAAAATGAAAGTGGCATCTCCACTGTGAATCTCATATCCACACCCAGACAAATCTCTGATACTCCCCTGCACGCACTCAAGGGTAGAGAAGCACTGATTGATTAGAGCAGATCGATGGGCTAATCCGCGAGAGCTGTGCACTATATCAGTCAGTGTGATGCTGCGGAGGAGCACATGTGGAGTTTGTGTTATCAGAGCTGCTGGTCCAGATAGCCCTTGTGAGGCAGGAGAGAAAAGTTGAAAATAAGGAGAAATGACAGGAGTGGGATGTGTAGGGTCAGTCTGAGAAAGAGAGATAAAGCGAGAGAGGACGAGTGAGACATGTGACAGCAGGACACAAGCAACTAGGACTCACACAGTGAAAAACACAGTTTTTAAGATACCTTGAAAACCTTTAGGGAGGAAGTTTGAATTAAACCCTGCACTGGTGGTGCACACAAACCCTTTCTGCATGCTGTTACTGTGAATAAGGATGAGGGATCCAGCAATTGTTGCTAACACCACACTCATTCATGTACAAAAGCCGAGAACACAAGCTGACAATAGCAGCCGTCATGCCTAATGAGTGAACACACTCTGCCTGTACGGCACAGCACACAGTGGCTGAGGTAATGAGTCTGTTCAGAGCGAATGTGAGAGGATGTGTGCTTTTATGTCTCGAACAACATCCACTGAAGATTTTTTTTATGTGTGAAGCTAAACCAACCATATCAAAGAGATCACACTTTCATTAAAGGGTTCATATTGTAGATTTCCCCCCCTGAGGTCTGCTTGAAAAAATCTTCAATTTCTGAATTGCCTCCAGGCGCACTGTGATGACATGTTTAATGGTCATCAGCATCGCAAATCCTCAAAAGATTTTCATATTTGTATTTTTTAAAAATGTATGTACATTCATAATACTATTCTTTGTATTATATCACCTTTGCATCAAATTATAAAAAAAATAGTTTATGCTATTGTGAGTGTGTTTCTAATGCAGCGTCTATGGGATGGTAAATTTGACATTGTCGTTATCAGTCTTTCTCAATTTTTTTTTTTTTTAAAAGTCATGAAAACACTATCGTAGAGTTTTTCTTTTGTTATGTGAGCAAATGGGAATGCAAAAAATATATTCATGATATACTCCCATTCGCTGCTCTTCAAGCTAACCCAATTATGACGACTTCCGCTACTGAGAAACCCAGAAATGAGATCCATAAATAGATTTTCTTTATCAATTAATTTCTATTAACTAAATTAAATCAACATTTGGTTTGACCATCCTTTGCGTCTAAAGCAGTTTTTCGCACTAGCTGCACTTGTGCATAGTTTATCAGCTAGATTTGCAGGTAGGTATCTAAAACTGTTGTTTGTTGACTTTAAACTATTCAAGTGTGGAACACAAAAATGAAGTAAAACCCAGTGTTTTTGTCAGTGGGTATGACTGTCTGGTTCCCAAAGTTCTTGATCTTTTTTTAGTTTTTTTGCAGAACAAAGAAAGGATTAGAAAAACATGAGGTGTGAGTAAATAATGATGAAAAATATTCATTTTTTGAAGAACTATCCTTTTAACTTTGAAAAAATTCAATAAAGCCTCTTTCGTGTGCCGTAACCAACTATTAAGATTAGAGATTTTGAACAAATGAATAAATGAAATAATAATACAATAAATAAAACAAACGCCAGCTGCTCACTTGTACTATTATACTTTTATCGGTAGTTCTTCTGGTGTTTAGTAATAATTGCATCTGTCCTGCTTAGACTGCATCAGAAGTTTTATACAACCCTACTATATACTAGGTGATAAACAGTATCTGAAGACAGTAGTATAGTTGTACATTCATATAGCAGTAGGCAAAAAGTTCCCAGAAGACCTACTACTCCGTGTCAGATTCTGAAATGTGCATCCAGTGGACACTTTACAATCCCATGAGGCCACAGGAGAGGAGTTGTGAATGGAAGTGATACAACTGGTGTTGGTAGGTCACATGACAATGACAACATGGCAACTATAGTATGGCTAGATTCATACTACACAGATTCAAAAGAAGTAGCTACTCAGAGAGTATGAAATTGTGGATGCAACCCATGACTTATATTGCTTATATATGTATAGTTATAAATTCATATTTTACAATTTCAGAACCACTCATTTTTGCAGCTTCCAGTATCCTTACATAGAAGAAAGAAAAAAATAGAAGAAAAATAGCCTTTCATTTAGTATAGTGGATGGTTTCTCCTCCAAAACTCACAATAAGAGTCAGAGCAGCCACAGGGCTTTACAGGATCATATTCATACAGTAAAGGATGCGACTACAGTGTCCAGTGATATGACAGAGTAATATCAGCAATCTCAGCCACACAGACATTTGCTCACGGGACACATTTAGCCTTGTAATTCAATTACTCATTCTCAATGTTCATTCCTGGCAGCATGATTTATGACATATGCTGTACTGGGAGGGTGAATTCTGCCAGTCACTGTGTATCTACTTTCATCTTTTGGTCAACCCTACTGATGTTGATTGGAACTGAAATAATAGTTTAACCTATCATTGAAAAATCATCTATTTCTGTGACAGCACTCGGTAAATGTATTCACAGAAGCACTCTAGTACCTTCTCTTCAGAGTAACTGGATGTTTTTGATGCATATTTATGTAAAACTGTAGCCAAGAGCTAAATGTCATGCCACAATGTTACCGATATACATAAAAATCTCTAATTAATGCAAGCTGAACGTCTTTTATACATCAGTTGAGTTGCATTTGTGCGATTGTGGAAGATGAATCATCTCCATTAAAGCACGGTAAAGCATAATATCTTAATATGGTTGATCGGTTGTATTATGTTTGCATGAGGCTAAAAGAGACTGACCAAGATAACAATGTTTCAAACATGAGTAAAAAAATAAAAAGAGAGAAATGAGATGAAAGTATTAAAGGTGACAGCAGAGGAAGAAATTGAGGGAAAATCAGGGGGAAAAAAATGGGACAAGGAGAGAAGGAGAGACAAACAGGCACAAAGAGCACCGTAGAAAGTGTTTGATTATGCTATGATTCTTCTCAAATGTCAAAGGCTCTTCGCAAGCACTCTCACTTAGCTCTGACAGACAGAGAGATAAAAAGCAACAGAGAGAGAGTCATCTCAACTCATAAATACTGGCAGATGGACAAAGGAGCTGGCCAGAGGATAATCATACGATCCTCAGCGATCCCTCACTTTCATCTGCAGACATTTGCTTAATTGATTTGACATGTAATAAAATGTTCATGTGCTAATGTATTCCAATATTTCTCTATAAGCAACTTAGATTTAATGTACTACACTAAAAATTTAACAGGACATTTAAAATTGTGTCCTCATTTCCTAACCGTCATTTCGTTCTAAACCCATATGACTTTATTTCTTTGGTGTAGATCTTTTGAAAAATATACTTGCAATCTTTTCCATACAATGAAAGTGAATGGGTAACTGGATTATTGAATATATAGAAGCAACATATCATGAATGTGGTCCATATGTTTATACACACCTATATTTCACTCATAATTAATTGAAAATGTTGACCTCCATTTTAATAGATGGTGTGAATGAAAAGGCATGTATGATTTTAGTGAGTTTTTTTCCTCACACAAAGCTTACGATACTGCTTCAGAAGACTAATTTTATAATACTTAGATGTTATGCTGTTATTTTGAAGCTTGACTTGCCAGGTCCCTTTTCACTCTTATTACAAGTAAAAGAGCGAGCGGTACATTATTCAACTTTTCTTCTTCATTTCTTGTGTTCTGCTGATGACAGCAAATCACACAGCTTGTAATACAGGAGCTTTATTTTTGGAAGAACTATGCCTTTAAAGATCATTTTGTTTGAATCACTTTGATATTAAACTAAAATGCCATTTGTAAAGTCAGCTCATACTGCAGCCTGACAAATCCCAACAGATTTAACATGCAATAACTATCATACATATTGCATTATTCTGCTTTTATCCGGGAATTCACAGAATTCACAGTGCTTTTGAATGTTTGAAAAAGATATGCCAGGAAAACCGTCTGCGTACACTGCAAGCATAGCCTCAGTATATAAACCATCCAAGACAAAGACGAAGAATAAGCTATCCTGTTTAACGTGTGATAAACTGGCTTAAAGCTAAAATGGGACTTTCAGAAGAGCATACTGCAGAGCTGTAGGGGTCGATCACTGCCCTCAAAGACACTTGTGGGATTGAGAAGGCTTGAGGAGATTTGTTTGCCACATGGAAGAGAAACAAGCCAAACAACCAGAATTTTTCAGCAAATAACACTGAGACACAGCTCATCTGGTGTCAGCCAATTACACTGATCATCTCTGAAACCAAAGTCAATAAGTGGGATAAAAGGAAAAGACAGATAAGAGAGGAAAAATGTGTTAAGTAAAGACAGACACAGAAAAGTGACAAAAACCCCAACAACACTCAAAAAATGAGCTATAGCGACATAATTCTACAACATTTTAAAGGGTTAGTTCACCCAAAAATGAAAATTCTGTCATTAATTACTCACTCTCATGTCGTTTCAAACACATTAAAAAATGTGTTCATCTTTAGAACACAAATTAAGATATTTCTGATGATATCAGAGAGCCATCAGACCCTCCATAGAGATTTCCCCTGGATGTAAACAAGGCTGATTACATTAAATACGTTAAAGCTTGTTTTCATTTTGCGCTTGTATGCGTTGCGTTGTGATACTCTTTAAACTAGCAGAAGATGCATGTCAGGGGAGAAGAATGGTTGAGTAAATGATGTTATTTTAGTTTTCTCAGTGCAAAAAAGGACTCTCCTGTCGCAAAACTGAAGTTGAGCCACTGATGTCACATGGACTGTTTCAGGATCTGGGATCATTTCAGTTGTATTGCTGTCTATGGAGGGTCGGATGGCTCTCTGATTTCATCAAAAATATCTTACTTTGTGTTCTGAAGATGAACGAAGGTCTTATGGGTTTGGAATGACATGAGGGTGAGTAATTAATGATAGAATTTTTATTTTTGGGTGAACTAACCCTTTAATACAAGCAATCAATGTAAATTCCAAGCCAAAGGCTGTGTGACTAATGTATTAAATCACCATATTGGCTGCATAACCACAAAAAAAAAACAAAAAAAAAAAACAGCAAAAGCAAATTAATGGTAAAAAGCCAAAAACTCTAGAAAAGAAAAATGTGTTAAAGCGAGGTGATTCATCAGAGAAATGCAGGCAGTAGTGTGGTGGTGCATTCAGTATGTGCAGCGACTGGAGTTCAAATCCCGCTCAGGCCTTCTCATTTTCACTACATTTAGTTGGCATAACTAAATTAATTTGGACAAAAAGTCTACTAGACCAAATCAATTCAAACTATTTATTTTTGCTGAGAAGGCTTACAGTTATTTAATTGCATGGAAAAGCTTTATGAATTTAATTATGTAAATGTTTTATTTTTGAATGAACAAAAGGAGTTGAAAATGATAAGGGGAAGCGATTAGAAAGACAAAGCTCGGGGAAGTTTAAAGGAAAGGTTTAAAGCAAAGGAATTCAGCGCCGAACAATATACTAAATAACCGATTATAATGAAGTAATAAAAAAGGAAGGTTCTCCGTGCTGGAGAGGAGAGCTAAGGAACAGAGAAAGAGCAGAGAGAGGACGCTCATACTAATGATTCCTCTCTAACAAGCCTCTGCTTGCTCTTTTATGTGGTGCTGCTCTGAGGATGCTTGAGGGAGAGATTCCTATCAGACCCAGACCTGCACTGAAGTTCCACCATAGACTACCCAGAGAAATCATACTTCATCCGGCGCTACTAATTGAACACATCTGCTACAGGCAAAAGGTAGGGATGGGTACCAAAACTCGGTACTTAATCGGTACCGGTGCTAAATTATAAAAGACAGAAGTATCGATAAGCTCTGACGTTAACGATTCTGCTATCGGTACTGCAGAAAAAAATAACATTTCCTATTTATTGCTAAGTAATCATTACCTAGCATATATTTTTATTTCTAATTTGCAATAATATTAAAGACATTTGCCTGCACTTGTTATTGGCAATCTCACGCATGAAATGTCCGTCTGTTCCGCACATAGGTTCCGCAGTACACAGAGCTCCCGCACGCACAACACCAAAGCTCGTGCTTAATAGAGTGACGATGGCGGAGAGAACCGAACGATCTAAAGCAGTTTTCAACTGGTTTGGCCTTATGACCCACAGTGTCCCATGGACTTTTTATTTCATCACCAGTTACGAAAGTAACGATAGAATAATGTCACCTTTCAACATCTCATCTGACCGCAGACACTGAATTGGGACAGTTCGTTTTTTTACTTATTAAACTGCATTTGACAGAAGAACAGTTTTCATGCACGTCTTTTAAAATAAAAAATCTCGCATAAGAAAACATTTATAATTATATAAAAATATTATAATAATGTTAATAATTTAATAAACACATATTTTGGTTACATTAAAAATAGTCATATAAATATTTAGAGTATTGTTTTCTGTAGTAGCCTAAATAAATTTTAAACAATAAAAATGCCTTTACAGTACTGCACTTACAAATAGATGGATAATAATAAACTATGCTTATTAAGAAATAAAGCAGAGATAATAGAAAACAGATATAAAGCAGAGCTTTAGAAAAGATATAAAGCAGAGCTTACCTAAAAATGTATTTGTGGTGATGAAATACATTCACTTTATTTATTGTACATTGCAAGAGGTTCCGAACTTTTATTACTTTTAATCCCAAACACAGTTAACTAATTTATGTGAATGTGTTCTAACAAAACAAACATTAGCCACAGCTGATTGTTTAGCTGCATTTTGCAACTTTTTTGGTTCAAGCTGCAGTTAAAAACTCTCCTCTTGCAGCCTACCTGCATGCCCCAACTGTAACCACTGTCCATTCTTTTACAGGAAAATAGATGTGTTTATTTATTTGTTTTACAATCATTTGTTTTGTTTGTGTAATATTTGCTCAAACATTGGTGTTTGTTAGGCTACAGATAATTAGTTTACATTTTTTTAAAAATTAAGTGTTGTTAATCTTGTTCTCAATTATTTTTTTTATTATTATAATTTTTTTAATATTAAAAACACAACAAAAAGTACTGATAAGAGTACCGTTAAAGTACCGGATCGATAAGTGGTATCGATAATAGTAGTAATACCGTTAAAACCTTAACGATACCCATCCCCAGCAAAAGGAAAGACAAAAATTTTAGGTTAAGAGGCCAGGATCAGAATCACGTCAACAAATTAAGTATTTAACTGCATTCAGGGCAGGGAGAACAACTGGTGTTGTTACTGTTAACTGAAACAATTAATGTAACTTTAAACTTTAATGTATTTCCGTTTGGTAAGGCTATACTTAAAGTCTGCTAAATTTGAACTAATTTTGTGTTTAAAGGGGTCATATGATGCAATTTCAAGTTTTTCTTTCTCTTTGGAGTGTTAGTGCAAAGATAAGATCCATAAAGTTGCACAGTCGAAAGTCTTTATTAAAAGGTTTATTTTCATAACATTGGCCAAATGTTTACGCAAAGAAAGAAGTAGGAGCTAATATTCTCGCTGTAGTGTTGCTGCAGGTGCCATGTCGCGGAGACACTGTATTTCATTGTGAATGTGAAACTACTTTCTTTGTGCTTCCAAAAGAGGACACAACTAAAAATTAGTGGTTAAGTTGTATTCACAACAGAACAGTTCTACACAAATATTAGAGTGTGTTCAGTGCAGTTAAGGAGGACTGATTCCTAAAATCTGCAGAGCAGCCTATGCTGGCTGTGCACAGAGACTATAAAGTGAGGCAATCCCAACTCTGCAAGGACAGTCTGGTGCTTCTGACTCACACCCTTAAAGGTAGAGTTCTCCCAAAAATAAAAATTCTGCCATCATTTACTCACCCTGAAGTAGTTCCTGTATGAATTACTTTGTTTTGCCGAACACAAAGGACGATATTTAGAAAAAAGTTTGTAACCAGGCTGTTTTGGACCATTATTGACTTCCACAGTAAGAAAAAAAATTACCTTTTTATGCACTAACAGCTTGTAACACTCAAAAGAGAAATACTTAAAATTGCATCATATGACCCCTTAAACATATGTGCTTTTTGCACAAGTAGTACTCCAAATTGTTTCAATGTAATTTTTACATCAGTATGTTTTGAATGATATGTCAGTAAATATGTTAATAGATTTTAACTACAGTATACTTAATATGTCTAATTTATATCTAATATCTAATTTATATTTTACTAGGAATAACACATACAAAAACACTGATAGCGTTGTTTACTGGAAAACACTGTCTGCATTTTTACGTAGTCTGTTTAAATCAGGTAATATTCAATATAAAATTAAATATAATTTTTTGGATATTTGTCTGGTCAATTGTTTGCATCATTTGAACAAACTACTGCTGCCTCGACCAATAGAAAATATACATCAACAACTAATAAAAATAGTTTAACATGCTCTTCTGTGGACATGAATAGTTCCACAGTAACAGAACCAAGATTTCTGCGAATAAGGTACTTTACATAAAAGAGAGGAAACATTTTATTTAATTAATGCATTTAAATGCCCAGGCTTTCGCAAGGTAATACCATGCTTTAATTGAATGAATTAGGCCCCAGCGAGTTTCAATAACCAAAAACACTTGCTGCACAGCTTTCTAGAACACTTTTGTCACGAAAGGCTGAGATGACGAGGCGTGCGGGTTCAAATGCAACAGTGTTTATTAAGTCTCAGGGTCAGACAGACAAGGTCGAGCGCCG